>JAQFVV010001062.1:0-120024 GCA_028023455.1 Epiperipatus broadwayi | reverse complement strand
TAAATGATTTATTACCATATCTGAGTCCAAAAATATATATATAAGAATTATAAACAAATTATTCATAACAAGTATTATAACTCAGGTATATGAAATCACGTGAAGTGAGTACACTAGTAATTCAATAAAATATAACTCAGGTATACAGACAGTAATCTTATCCACTTTCATTTTTTGGTTTGATGTTAAGTGCATGTTTAAACAAATACTAAGTGAATATGGTCTAGCAGGGCGCCACTAGATTATCTGAATCTAGACATGGTTATATCTAATAACCTTTTCACATGTACCGGGTTTGAATCCCTTCTTGGTACTTTATTTCTAATAAAATGGGAGATTTTGCTTTTTGAGCCATATCACTATAAGCACTAATATTTAGGTAAAAGTAAAACATCTATAAACCAAAGTGGAGTATATTAGACATAAATCATTTCTCAGATCTTAGCATAACAAATGTGTTTCAATATTTTTATAAGTTTACTAGCTCAGATTATATATAACTAATTTAGGATGGCAATTCACTCATCCTTGCATGAAATAGATGACGGGATGTGGTTATAATAATACTAAGAAATCACTAAATATTATAAAATCAATATTTATTTATGGCCTTTAAACAGTTAAACAGCTCATTAATTAAAACGTTGATGACGATGATAATGATGATAATAATAACGATAATGACAAGGGTTTCAACTACAGCTCTAGGACTAAGCCTAAACATAAAACTAATTTTTATAAAGAAATTCATAATTATTGCTTAATTTTAGCATATTTACTTATATCTTAAATAACTAATATTCAACCATTGATGATGATGAATAATCACACTTAACAAAGACTACACTTAATGAAATATATACGCCTCATTTAATAAAACAAACTAATATTTATTACTACATTTCTAACATATACATAAAAATTTCTAGATAAATATGAAAATTGACATGAATAATAATAATGATAATAATTGATTATATAACAATCCTCAGATTAATTTCAAGTTCTTCCCCCTTTCCCTTCAAATGTATTTTGTATTAAGTTGGACGTCACATTGACCATGATTTTCACTCCATGAGAAAAGTATTTCAAGAAAAAAATATTATCTGCTCATTAGCACACATACTTTATAAATCTAACATGTAAGTAGAATGTAAAAGAAAATGTTAATAGAATTGAAAGAGCAAGTTTTAGAAACAAGTTTTAAATTATTTTCTCCCCCGCTCTTCTACCTCTGAAATGCTATACTTAACTTGAAACAAAATAATCTAATATTCTAATACTACTCATTATTTCACATTCACTCACAATTATACACATATAAAAATATTATTATGTATGTGCGTGTTTTATCCCATAATAACAAAATATTATTTAAAACCAACATAATAATAATATATTAGTTAAAACTAAAATCATAATACCATAAAAAAAAATTGTTTTACACATTAATATTTTTCATAACTGTAAAATTAATAAACAAATAATTTTCATACATTCAAGATAATTTATGAAGCTCAAAGTTATTATTAGTAAGACATTCTTGTTTTAATCGATCTGAATAGTCTTTAAAAGTTCTTTAAATAAAATATACCACTTTATTGCTAAAATGTTTATTAAGACTGATATCATAAAGAAAATAGATATAAAAAGTCATATTACCGATCTTTTGTTTGTGGCGAATTTCCAAGGGTTCAAACTTGTCTTGTATAATGTCTATATTTCTGCAGCTACCATTTCCGTTTTACGTAGGAACAATCTCTTTCTTGAGGTGTATAACTATTTGATGATGATGACTCTATTGAGGTTATTTGCTTTAGTGGACAATTTGGAAATCATTATATTAATTTTTCTTCTCTTCCTGTCAAGCATGTGGATGAAATACAGCAGTTGTTTTCACATTTATAAATTTTCTTGAGTTTAAAATCAGTTGTTGTAACAATTAATTGGACTTGATGATTAATATTTATCAGTAGATTAATTCATCTTTTATCGAATGCAGGTGAATGCTTTCTTCCTTCTATTAAAAACATCTTATTTCTCTGGTCAGTTGAAAGGTGTAGAATATTATTTTAGACACAACATCTTTTCTTTCCTATGTGATGTGCAGCTTCCCCAGATGGTCCGGAAGAGATGGGACATACATATAATTTTTCTAGCCAGCCATTTCTTATATTTTCAACATTCAATTTAATAGTCTAATAATCTGAATCATAATCACAAATAATAATAATTCCAGACAGCTTTTTATATCCAATTTGTAGCTAACTTAACCAATCAGAGATAGCGTCACTTGCTATTTTTGGACAAATTCATTTTAATTAGATCTCTAATTTATTTTCAACTAAATTATTTTTCAACTGAAAAGTTTAATCCTTTTTCCAGACACTTTTGTTTTAAAAAAAATAGACTTAATCTTTATTTCCTTTCTTTTTTTTTACATTTAGGTAACCTTTCCAATCTTCGAGCTTCCTTCTTTAGATCTTAAGATAAGACAATTTCAAAATTAGAGCTCTCACCCATTATAAGCTCCCAAAGTGAAAAACAATCATTTACAAAAAAAATTGATACAAAGATAAATATCTGATTAAACCGATTTCCTCTTTTAACATAAAATTGTACAAAAAAAATAATTTGACAGATTTAATCCTTCCTTTTCTTTCAATATTTAGTAAATGTAAATTTCTGTATGTAATGTACACACATCCTTCATTCTTTCAAATCATTCATAAACTAACATTAAATAATATAATTGCTAGCTTAGTAATTATAACCCTATTATTTAATTAAATCTGTAACTTTTAAATCCCAATTATAATTATAGAAAAAAAAATAGAAGCATAGAATAAGATATTAGAATTGATCAAGCATAGGTTAGTTTTAAAGAAAGTTAAAATGTTGAATATTTGAAATATAAAACAATTAAATAGTTTACACATAC
Organism: Epiperipatus broadwayi; assembly: GCA_028023455.1. Lineage (NCBI taxonomy): Eukaryota > Metazoa > Onychophora > Udeonychophora > Euonychophora > Peripatidae > Epiperipatus > Epiperipatus broadwayi. The sequence goes on along the minus strand of JAQFVV010001062.1, from coordinate 117,083 downwards.
ATTGCCTATACGTATGCATTATAACTTTGCTTTTTAAAGAAAAATTAAAATTTTAAATATTAAATGTGTGTGCTGCTCTTTTTGAGATTTATTAACACACAAACAAGTAAAGATTATAATTGTTGACCCACTCTCTTTCTGTCTAAAGCATTTAAGATTTTGATCTGGTAGGGTTTGAACTTGGATGCCTACAGCTTCTTTTATGGTTATATAAAATTGTGATGATGATTTTGTTTTACCTTTTCTACATGCACATTACTATAAATTTGGCTAGTGACCAAATTGTAATGGCACAACTTTTTCCCCCTTCGGATAAAATCATCAGCACCTTTGTTTTAACTATATTTAATTAAAAAAAATCCTAACTAATAAAATACACTAATAATAATAAAGACACTAATAATCAAAAAAATATATATAATTTTCTAACTACTGGTAAATATCATACTTTTCATTAGAAAACTAAATGTAATTTATTTGGAGATTTTTGCCAGGCTATTCTGCTGAAGTATAAAGGATCAAACTCCTAGCATTATAGGTTCCCTTATTCCCATCAAGAGCAGCAAGCATAAAGGCATTCTCTCCTATTTTCTTGGTAATTTGGAATGGCTTTTTCTTTTCAAATCATATTGTGGTCTGCATAAAATTGCACATGTACATCCAGTCCATTTTTAATATTTCCATTTTTCATCTTGACTGGGTATTTATAAAACATATCCGGAGGATTTATTTTATATAACCTCCTATTACAAACTCCATTTAGAAATATGGACTCTTGGTACCATACATAATATGCCTTGAAGTTTTTCAGAGAGATTGACTCTCTATACCATACATACTTTATTTTTAAACTTTCCAGAAAGATTGACTTCCTGTGCCATATATAATTCATCCTTAAATCTTCCAGAGAGGTTGATTCTCTGGGCCACATATAATTTATTTTTAAATTTTCTAGAAAGGTTGACTCTTTGTACCATATATAAGGCACATTTAAATTTTCCAGAGCATTTACATTTTTCAGAGAGATAGATTCCGTATATGATACACACTGGACATTTACATTTTTCAGAGAGATAGATTCTCTGTCCCATATATAATGGACATTTAAACTTTTCAGAGAGATTGACTCTCTGTACCAGATATAATTCAGTACATCTTCCAGAGAGATTGATTCTCTGTGCCATGTATAATTTATTTTTAACTTTTTCATAGTATTTAAATTTTTCAGAGAGATAGATTCTCTATACCATATATAAGGTATCTCCAATCTATTTAAGAAGACAGATTTTTGAAACCACACATGCTGGTTTGTTACAAGATTGAGAACTACAGACTGTTGAAACTTTTGTTCTCTTTCTAAAATAACTGTTTTCATCTCCCTTATTGCCTCTCTTAAATCAATCATCTTATCGGATGCATGAAGTTTTTCCTCCAACTCTCGTTTCCTTCTTTTCACTTCATGATCTATCCCAATCTGCTCTTTGTCCATCACCTCATGTATTCTTTTTACTGAGAGATTAGATTTTATAGCTACTATTGGCCTTTCCACTTCTTGTGATCTACTCTCCTCTATCAGTATATTAGCTGATTTACCTATTTATTCCTCTAATCTCTCACTCCTTTCTCTATTATCAGTAGTCTGACAATCTAGCTTATCTTTTAACACTAGTGATCTTTGACTACCTTCTATTATACATTCTGCACTCTTTTTGCTATCCTTTCTTAGACTTTCTATCCATCTTTTCACAGAATGACAAATCTTTTGTTCCAGACTTTCCTTATTTCTTTTGGAATTTTTATAATCTTCTTGTATGTTTTGAAACATACAATCTTTCATCAGTCTGGTCAATTGTATACCTGATAGTGCTTCCTTCTTTATTTGAATCTGAAACTCTTCAGTACTTGTTACTATCCCCTTTACTTTTATGGTAACTTCTAATCCCATTACAACCTCTCCATCCTCTTCTTTATAAAGATTATCAACTCCAGGAATTGAGGCACTTTTCCCATGTTTCTCTATTTTATTTCCCAAAGCTATAGGAATTTTACTGTTGTTTTCAACAGAGCTATTGATATTTTCTTTTAATTCATCTTCACTCCTCTTATCCTCTTCTTTTAAACTTTCTACCCTTTCTATGCCTTTTCCATCATCTCTTAAACTTTCTATGAGCTGCTTCCTATATTCTCTTAGACTTTCTATATTTTTCTCCATCTTTTGTTCTAGATTTACCATCCCTTGCTTACTACTTTCTATATTTTTCTCCATCTTTTGTTCTAGATTTACCATCCCTTGCTTACTATCTTCTCTCATACTTTTGAGCATCTGCATTATCATGTCCATGTCTGATGGTGCCATCTTTGCTATTTGAGCCTGGCCCACTTCTGGCTCCTCATCTACCATTTCTGTACTTGAGGCCTTATTATTGCTACTGACTTTAGAGGCATTTTCCTCTATTTCCTCTTTTTCTTGAGCTTTTTTAAAGGCAATTTTCCTATCCTCTTCTTCAGTATGAAAACGATCACTGATTCCTCATATTGGGGCACCTTCCTCTTCCATAACCTCTTCCATACTATAATTTAGTTCACTCATGTTATAAAACTATATATATCCCATCTGTACTTCCCTGACCATCAAAAATCCACACATCTTATCCCTGTCTGACACCTATTCTGACCAACTGACTGATTTGATTTCCACCTTATTATGCATTACAAATACAACAACAAAAAAATTTTAATATCCTTATTTGATGAACTACACAACAATAATTTATATAGTGCATGTCTGTCTGTAATAGCCCAAATTATACATTCATCCATTCTCCTAGAAATCCGACAGATATTGACAGTCCACAGAATGACTAGCAGTTCACAATCTTGAGACAAATAAAAAATTCAGTCACAGCACTATAATCACACAATGTATCATGAGCACTCAGAAGATCATCCCAATTTGATCACTATTAACTACCACAACCCTTGATTGAATGAAACAAACTCTGTTGCAATAAAAGAAGTATTAAGTCTTAGGGGCTAAAATAGATAAACTATGCCTTGCTCTCTCTCTTGGAGTCTTATGTGGCAAGTATCAAGGAATGCCCTGCTTATTATAGACTACAAAAATGAAACCTTGCTCTCTCTCTTGGAGACTTATAGGCTGGTATCATGGCAGGACTGCTGGTAACTGCTTCATGATAACATAAGAATAACATATAACTGGATTGGAAAACTATGCCATGCTCTCTTCTCTTGGAGACTTATAGGCTGGTATCATGGCAGGTCTGCTGTTAACTGCTTCATGATAAAATAAAGATAACATATAAATTGGGTTGGAGCAGTGAATGGGTTTGATCATTCATAAGTTACATGAAATACATAGCATTCTCAAGGCAATGACAAAACTCTCCACTCATCATCAAAACTGCAATCTAACCAACCAAACTCCAACGATCAACCATCCAATCAAACCTCTAAAATCATAGACTTTTTACAAAATGAACTCCCCAAACACACATGAGACTACTATTCCATAATTCATCACTATTACTGTGCCTATCCTATCTGGCAATAAATCATTTTAATGTTCCACAAAAAAAAATCTATTATTTATTTCACCCTTGTCTTAAGTTGTGATATTCATCTCTATTTTCAAAATTGATGAAACAAAACTAAGCTGTTTTGGCTGTACCCATTTTATCATCATCAATGAATAATTAAATCATATTAAACATCATCATCTAAAATAAGACTGTTTGGCCAAGAAAATTTTGTAAGACAAAAAAAAAATTTACTGAAAAAAAAAAATTTTACTAAAAAAATTTCTCTTTTTAACCACACATCTCCTATCATTCTATAGACTCCCTTTTTCAGGTATATGGTAAAATATCAGGCCCCAGTTGGGTGTCCATTGTAACTAATTAAAGTTACTCAAAAGATATCACCATATCTGAGTTGAAAGGTAGTCCATAGAATGATCATAATATTTAAAATAACTTTGGATTTCTCAATATCCAAATATCAATAATTATAAACAAATTATTAATAACAAGTCTTATAGCTCAGGTATATGAAATCACGTAAAGTGAGTACACTAGTAATTCAATAAAATATAACTCAGGTATACAGACAGTAATCTTATCCACTTTCATTTCTTGGTTTGATGTTAAGTGCATGTTTAAACAAATACTAAGTGAATATGGTCTAGCAGGGCACCACTAGATTATCTGAATCTAGACACGGTTATATCTAATAACCTTTTCACATGTACCAGGTTTGAATCCCTTCTTGGTACTTTATTTCTAATAAAATGGGAGATTTTGCTTTTTGAGCCATATCACTATAAGCACTAATATTTAGGTAAAAGTAAAACATCTATAAACCAAAGTGGAGTATATTAGACATAAATCATTTCTCAGATCTTAGCATAACAAATGTGTTTCAATATTTTTATAAGTTTACTAGCTCAGATTATATATAACTAATTTAGGATGGCAATTCACTCATCCTTGCATGAAATAGATGACGGGATGTGGTTATAATAATACTAAGAAATCACTAAATATTATAAAATCAATATTTATATATGGCCTTTAAACAGTTAAACAGCTCATTAATTAAAACGTTGATGACGATGATAATGATGATAATAATAACGATAATGACAAGGGTTTCAACTACAGCTCTAGGACTAAGCCTAAACATAAAACTAATTTTTATAAAGAAATTCATAATTATTGCTTAATTTTAGCATATTTACTTATATCTTAAATAACTAATATTCAACCATTGATGATGATGAATAATCACACTTAACAAAAACTACACTTAATGAAATATATATGCCTCATTTAATAAAACAAACTAATATTTATTACTACATTGCTAACATATACATAAAAATTTCTAGATAAATATGAAAATTGACATGAATAATAATAATGATAATAATTGATCATATAACAATCCTCAGATTAATTTCAAGTTCTTCCCCCTTTCCCTTCAAATGTATTTTGTATTAAGTTGGACGTCACATTGACCATGATTTTCACTCCATGAGAAAAGTATTTCAAGAAAAAAAATATTATCTGCTCATTAGCACACATACTTTATAAATCTAACATGTAAGTAGAATGTAAAAGAAAATATTAATAGAATTGAAAGAGCAAGTTTTAGAAACAAGTTTTAAATTATTTTCTCCCCCACTCTTCTACCTCTGAAATGCTATACTTAACTTGAAACAAAATAATCTAATATTCTAATACTACTCATTATTTCACATTCACTCGCAATTATACACATATAAAAATATTATTATGTATGTGCGTGTTTTATCCCATAATAACAAAATATTATTTAAAACCAACATAATAATAATATATTAGTTAAAACTAAAATCATAATACCATAAAAAAAAATTGTTTTACACATTAATATTTTTCATAACTGTAAAATTAATAAACAAATAATTTTCATACATTCAAGATAATTTATGAAGCTCAAAGTTATTATTAGTAAGACATTCTTGTTTTAATCGATCTGAATAGTCTTTAAAAGTTCTTTAAATAAAATATACCACTTTATTGCTAAAATGTTTATTAAGACTGATATCATAAAGAAAATAGATATAAAAAGTCATATTACCGATCTTTTGTTTGTGGCGAATTTCCAAGGGTTCAAACTTGTCTTGTATATTATTTATATTTCTGCAGCTACCATTTCCGTTTTATGTAGGAACAATCTCTTTCTTGAGGTGTATAACTATTTGATGATGATGACTCTATTGAGGTTATTTGCTTTAGTGGACAATTTGGAAATCATTATATTAATTTTTCTTCTCTTCCTGTCAAGCATGTGGATGAAATACAGCAGTTGTTTTCACATTTATAAATTTTCTTGAGTTTAAAATCAGTTGTTGTAACAATTAATTGGACTTGATGATTAATATTTATCAGTAGATTAATTCATCTTTTATCGAATGCAGGTGAATGCTTTCTTCCTTCTATTAAAAACATCTTATTTCTCTGGTCAGTTGAAAGGTGTAGAATATTATTTTAGACACAACATCTTTTCTTTCCTATGTGATGTGCAGCTTCCCCAGATGGTCCGGAAGAGATGGGACATACATATAATTTTTCTAGCCAGCCATTTCTTATATTTTCAACATTCAATTTAATAGTCTAATAATCTGAATCATAATCACAAAAAATAATAATAATTCCAGACAGCTTTTTATATCCAATTTGTAGCTAACTTAACCAATCAGAGATAGCGTCACTTGCTATTTTTGGACAAATTCATTTTAATTAGATCTCTAATTTATTTTCAACTAAATTATTTTTCAACTGAAAAGTTTAATCCTTTTTCCAGACACTTTTGTTTTAAAAAAAATAGACTTAATCCTTATTTCCTTTCTTTTTTTTACATTTAGGTAACCTTTCCAATCCTTGAGCTTCCTTCTTTAGATCTTAAGATAAGACAATTTCAAAATTAGAGCTCTCACCCATTATAAGCTCCCAAAGTGAAAAACAATCATTTACAAAAAAAATTGATACAAAGATAAATATCTGATTAAACCGATTTCCTCTTTTAACATAAAATTGTACAAAAAAAATAATTTGACAGATTTAATCCTTCCTTTTCTTTCAATATTTAGTAAATGTAAATTTCTGTATGTAATGTACACACATCCTTCATTCTTTCAAATCATTCATAAACTAACATTAAATAATATAATTGCTAGCTTAGTAATTATAACCCTATTATTTAATTAAATCTGTAACTTTTAAATCCCAATTACAATTATAGAAAGAAAAATAGAAGCATAGAATAAGATATTAGAATTGATCAAGCATAGGTTAGTTTTAAAGAAAGTTAAAATGTTGAATATTTGAAATATAAAACAATTAAATAGTTTACACATACATTGCCTATACGTATGCGTTATAACTTTGCTTTTTAAAGAAAAATTAAAATTTTAAATATTAAATGTGTGTGCTGCTCTTTTTGAGATTTATTAACACACAAACAAGTAAAGCATATAATTGTTGACCCACTCTCTTTCTGTCTAAAGCATTTAAGATTTTGATCTGGTAGGGTTTGAACTTGGATGCCTACAGCTTCTTTTATGGTTATATAAAATTGTGATGATGATTTTGTTTTACCTTTTCTACATGCACATTACTATAAATTTGGCTAGTGACCAAATTGTAATGGCACAATATATATATATCTTATAATACTTCTTTCATATGCACATCAATGCAAACAAATTTTCTTAATCTTTATTTTCCTTACAGTTATGATGGATATGTATTTATATTATTCAAATCTTGTAGCTCTGATGAAGACTCCTGGACAGTCAAAACTGTAAAAAAAATAAAGAAGGTTAAGAAAATTTGTTTGCATTGATGTGTATATGAAAGAAGTGTTATAATAAATATATGTATGATATTATCAATATAAATATTTTACAAAAAGTATTTTGTTATCAAATTTGAAATACTTTTTAGCTCCAGAAAAGTTATAAAAATTTATTAACAATGTAATAATTCCCTAAATATAATAACTCAGAAGTTTATAAGATGTTTCTATTCCTATAGGAGTCATTAGGCATAGAGCATGAGTTGCACTGTCCACCCTTCTACCATTTTACTAAGGCAATAATTTTACAATGAATGCTTTTAAATTTCTATAATAAGTATTATTTAAAGTCATTTGTCTTAAAATGAAACTCAAAGATAACTTTATACAATTTACTATACTAATACTTAATTATAGAAATTTTTTTAAGATACAGTGTTTGATGAATTTTTGTTAACCTCACTGACTTATGTGTTATGAATAATTTTATTAACTTTTATATAATTTGTATATACCATTCAATTTTTTATTCCTTAAATTATCCAATATACTTTAAAAATATTATTTAATTGTATATTTCTTAACTCATTTATCTTAATATGGACTTAATCAGTGAAGTATTGAATAGCTTCACGCTCTAAGATCTAACTGCTTCAGATTCACCTACTTATATAGAAAGTAGGTTGAAGTAAAGAAGGGTTCCCCTCTTTTCTTCCAAAACAAGCTGTGGTTAATACCTAAAGAGGTCCCTACTTTCGCATTTTATGCACATATTCTTGAGGTTACAGCCTTAGTAAATATTACTTAACAATATAAAACAAATGATCAAATCAAAAACTTTCACTGCAATGTATAATTCTTAACACTGACCTAACTCATTCCTTCATATTGTTAGAATCTTATAAATTTCTATATAATTCGTATTAGCCTACATTTTACTTAAGAAACTTCTAAATTTTCCCACACAAAGTCCTTATTCACATACTATTAGATATATAATACTTAATTAACACTTGTGCAGATTGTAGTAATTTGATATTAATAAATAATTCTGAACAAATCGGTAAAGTTAGGTGTAAAAGATTAATGGAAGAGTGCTAGTTCAGCCAGAAATGCATATTCGGGTTTTTATCTTTTTAAGATGTGTCTTTATTTATTTGTTTCAAGCAGGTGTGGTAGAAGAGGTTTTTAAGTATATATATATATATATATTTAAGAGTATATTCTTTCAAGTGACAATGATGAGTAGGAATTAATACTTTGGTTTTATTATGATAATAAAATGTTTAATAGATGATCTATATAAAATTGTGTTATCTATACTTTTTTTAATTTTTTAACTTAGTGTGGTTTTAAAAATTATAAGTATTTAACAATTATAAGTATTATTAAATAAAAATAAGCATAGTGAGTAATTAAGATTTTAATTTTTCTCTCCCCCCCCTCTCTCCTTCTCCACCCACCCTCCTTCTTCCTTCCTTTCTTCTCTCCCTCCCTCTCAATCTCTGTCTGCCTCATTTCATTCCTTTTGTTTATAAAATATAAATTGTTTGTGTAAAACCCAAGATTATGCTTTAAAGATTAATTAAGGTTTATAATAAATAAATTGATGTAACATAATTATTTTTAAAAATCAACAAGGTTTTTTTTAAAAAAAAAAATTGTTTTTTTAAGATTGACTTATAAAAAAGGAGGTTGTCAGAGAGTTGTAATTTAGAAAAAGAAGATGAGAAAAAGAGACCACACTATAAAGGGCTGACTGAGTCAATCATAAGTTCTTGGTAATGAGGCTCCTAACTTTACAATATTGCAATAAATAACTCTGAATCCCGACACTATTATTTAATGAGCAAAGATAATACTGTGAAAATGGAATATAATATAAAATAGATTTCAAAGCTTTAAAAATATGACTATTATAAAATAATTGCTATGATGATGAATAGATTACTTTGATCTTATTAGCCAGTATATAATCAATAAAGAAAAAGCCATGTTTTATTTCTTTCCAACAGATTTGCTGTTCTTTGAAAAGTTGTTTTTTATTTTAACATTTGATACAGATTTTTATTAATATATAAATTTACAAGAGTGAATTTAACAGACCAAGTTTTATATAATTATATAAAATAAAAATTAATAAATGTAGATATGACTGGGGGGAAGGCATACTTCTTGATATAAAGTCTTCATTAAGGTTTATAATAGTTCTAAAATTGAAATATTAAAACAAAATACTTAAAAATATAAAAAAAGAATAATTAAGTACAATTAGTCTTGATAGTAAGTGATCTTGCTGCACAGTAACTTTAATTTGCCTTAACACAGAATTAATTTAACATGAGTTTAAAAAAATAATTTTGAAAATATGATTACCTACAAAAAGCAGAAAACTTAGAAATATCTAATTTTTTTTAAATCTGCAATTGTAATAAAATTGAACATCATTGCTATCTCAATATCTAACTTGTGTTTAAATATTTTAATTTGGCATAGCAAAAGCTTAATTTCAGGTTTAAGTTTTGTTTTATATATATGTTTGTATAATATATGCACTCACATTAACTTCATTTGCATTTGCTTTGCTACTCAATATTATTTTTGGCTTAAAAAAATAAAAATATATATGCTTTATGTAACTAAAATTATTATCAATCTGTAAAGAAATTTATATTACAGGAACAATGCTTAAAATATAAAACTTTTTATCAATTCATAATTAATTCATTTTCATTAATTAAAAACATTAAATGTTGAGAATTGCATGGATTTCAAAAATATTAAAAACTTTTAAGAAAATCAATTATTAAGTATGATTCCTGATTTTAAAATTCTGTCATCTGAAAATCTGCCAGCTTGATCTAATTAAAAATTTGGTAAATCTATATTTATGGACTTATCTGTTACAAAAATGCAATTATTAGCTTAATTTAATTAAAAATTATTGGCAAATGGATGAGCTAATTAATTACAAAGAACTAGCTGAAAATTATATTTCAAGCTATTCTACTTTTTACAATCTGTTCTGTTCCAATTTATTCTGCTCTGCTTGCATTTTACCTTAGTCTGTTATATGATGAATCAGGAACTTTTTCCAGTGGTCATGGTTGATATTATAAACTACTAAAGCACCAGGAAAATTAATTTAACTCTCCTGTATAGGTCTGTTATCCAATGAATGTTGACCAACAACATAAGTCAACTACTATAAAATATCATTGGAGAAAAGCATTTCTCAGTGTTAATGAAACAATTCCAGAACAAACTCCCTAGACAAGCTCAACAGAACCAGTGAAAGACAACACTGAAACCATTATCTGCATTTCTGTGTACTATGCATTTCTAAAATTCAACTTTACCCGAAAATAGTATCCCTTTACCCACTCCTCTCTGAACTTAAGATAAAATTTTTCTTATAAACTATTTTATTAAGACATTTGCAGTAAAACAGAGATATATAGATTGAAGGTTTTATTTCATATTTATATTATGCTCATTTTTAGAACTTTTTTTAGTATTATATTTCATATATTATTATCTTAAAATGTGTTTGATATACTGATAGTTTTATTTTTAATAATCTAAACTAGTTGGTTTTCTAAAGTTTTTTTTTCTTCTCATAAAGTTTTAAAAAAAGTTTACTTGAAAGGAAATTAAAGTCGTCCCCCCCCCCATCACTTTTGCGACTATTAATTACAATTCAAGTTACTTCTAATGATAGGTTTTAATAGAAAAGAAATAAAAAGAATAGATTTTTTTCTTGTCATATATTATAGTTTTATATTACCATTTATATATAATCATTTATAATCATCTGGATATTTTTTTTAAATCACTTACATGTATGTTATTGATGTGATCTGTGCATGCATACCTTTATAAATTATTTGTTAGCAGTTTTGTGTTTGCTCTGTGTCATATGAATCTGAAAGTAAAGAAATGGATATGAGTGTGTGTATGTATTGTATATGGGAGATCTAGATATTTATATACCATGCAAAGTTATTATTATGTGTTTGGCCACCATGTTTTATTGTTTTGATTTTTTATTATTAGTCCTGCTTGATATATTCATGGTTATCGATATTTTGTTTCATAAATAAAGTGATCTTCCTTTCCATGAGTTACTTTTAGAGAGGTTCATGGAAATGTGTCTGTTTTGGACTGTAAGTGATCTTTCTTCTTACGCCTATTTATATATTTTGCTTTTTAACATGATTATTAGTAGGATTATTTATGCTGAAACATTATTATTTACTTTGCAATATTTTTTATTTTCTGAACCTTTTTAATAACAGCAAGTGCTCTTTAGTTATTTTTTCCAATGTACATCTCGATCCCCCTATATATCCACTACCACAACTACATATCTATTTATAAATTATACATTTTTTATTTATAAATGAGGTTTATCTTTAGAATTATTTATTAATTTCTTTAATGTAGGAGATGTGTAAAATGCAATGACACATACTTATTAAAATTTAAACTACTTATTAAACATTATAGTAATTATAATAGTAAAGCCTGTTTAATTTTATAACAGTGACTCTTTAAAAATGTGTGTGTTTGAATATATGTGCAGAATTTTATTTAAAAACAATAAATTGATTACACTTTCTGGTTGCAAATGATTCCAACAGGGAGATTAAATTATTAATTTTTAATTTTTAAATAGTGATAATTTTATCTTTCAGCATAATTATTAATTATAGATTTTGAACTTTAATAAATATTTTGAAAAAAGTATAAAAGATTATAATTAATTAATTTAAGAATAGTTATATTTATTATTTAACTGTTAACATATTTTATTAATTTATACTTTATTATTATTAAAATTAGGGACAAAGTTAATTTATTCAAAAACTTTTTAGTTAATTAAATTTGGTTGGCCAATAAAATCTATTTAATTAGAAATATAATGTCACAATGTCTACTATATAAAAAGGATTAGCAAGCAAAATTAAGAGGAGATGTGAAGAAACAATAGGAGCTAATTAAGCTGTTACTTTTAATTCCATAAAAATATAAAATTTTACTATGTACTATTTTAAAATTAATTAAAAATCAACTTAAAGAAGGTGAATAAGTATATACAATAAGTTTAAAAGTGATATAAATTTAACATGGAATAAACAAACAAATTCTTTGCCAGAAAAGCTAATTCTACTTGCCATCAAGTTGTAATGGAATCATAGTCTACTGCCTAAAGTGTGAAGAAAAAACATTATTATCAATAGTTGAGTGGAATTGTTTAGGCAGCAAGCTCAACCAATTTTCAAAAGTATTCACGTAAGAATGTGTTTTAGTATTTCTTCATCTATAATAATTTTAAAAAGTAATTTACAAAGGAACCTTTACTTATTTAAAAAAAAAACTGTAATTATAGACATTTCAAAATGCTCAGTAGAACTTTAATTTGTCTATCTAATTATAATAATGAACTGATTTTGTAAAGCATTATATTGGACCAATTACTTATATACTAAATTTAAATTTAAAAAAATATATATCTCAATGAACAACATGTACTTTTGCTGACTGAAAATAAATTAGCAAAAGCAATAAACATTTTTTTATATAATGAAAAGATTGAAGGTAAAATAAAATTATTGCTTACATTTTGGGAAATATTTTAAGATGAGCTAAAAAATTATTAGGACTTATTAAAAGAAGTAAGAATTATTTATATTGATAAATCAATATCAATGTAATAAGTATAAACTAAGATAGTTAAAAAAGGACAAATATATTATAAATGAATATTACTTATAAGAATATAATGATATAGAATAAAAGATGAATAAATAAAGAATTGAAATCTAACAATTATTAAAAGAGAGGCTAATTCTTTTATATGTGATTATAATGGAATAACCAAGATTATAAAATACTATTGAATATTTTAAGAAGTAATTTAATAATTAATTATATTTTAAAACTATAAAGTCCACTGAATTCAAACCAAGGATACTAAAATAAATGATTAAAAGCACTAAAAAGAAGTTTAAAAGCAATTCTTATTTGTGCATATTTTTCTTCTCTAAAATGTATTTTTTTTAACAATAATTTCTCTAAAATGTATTTTTTTTAACAATAATTTTTGCAAGTTGGGAGAAAGAGAATGGAAACAAAAGAAAAAAATTGAAACTCCTGACCTTCATCATGGTGATATCTGTTAAGTGTTGGGTAGATTTAAAAGACCAAAAAAAAAAAAAAAAAAAGATTGAAAAAAAAAATCAATCTATTTTTTTTGCTGTGTGTGTGTGTGTGTTTAGAATATTCATTTCTTATTATAACAATAAGGATAATGATATGGGTAATATATGTGTTTATTGGTATTTTAAATATAGATCTTATTTAAAATATAATATTGGATTCAAAGATATTAAAATTAAATGTATATGTTATAATTATTTTCTATATGTTTTATATGAATTGCCTCATTGATATATATATATATATTTCTGATGAAAACCAGTCCTCTGGTTGAAATTTATATATATATTTATATTAAATTATTATATATATATAAATTTTATTTTCTGATGAAAACCAGTCCTCTGGTTGAAATATAATATTATTTATTGGATTTATAAGTCTTTTTTTGTTTTTATATGTATTTCCTTTGGTTAGTTTGTTATATATTAATATTTTGATATATATATATATATATATATATATATATATATATATATATATATATATATATATATATATATATATATATATATATATATATATAAACTGAGGGGCAGTAATTGGTAATTTTGGTAATATTATTATATTATATATTTTAGTATGCAAAAAAACAAATTTATAGTAGTAAAGAATGTGGTATATGTTACATTGTTAATTTATTTGACTAGGATATAGTACAGTTTTATAAAATAAATAATTATGGATCAAAAAGAAGTATATTTCTAGGATAAAATGTGACTGTTTAAGACATCTGTATGTTATAAGTGATGTGTGCAATGGAATGTATGTAATATTTCATTATATTTACAATTGATCTCAAATATTATTAAGCATTAAGAGTATAATATGGCAATTGTCATTGATAGATGATATTTGTTTTGACAGATAATCTTTTATAGAAAAGTGTTATAAACCATAGGGAGATAAAGTGTTATATACATAGATTGAAAATATAATCTCTATACTGATGCTCTAAGTTAATGAATGAATGAATATTGGATAAGTTAAAATTCCAGAATAGGCAAATATAAATCCTGAAGAACTAATATTGAATGTAAATGGGTTAAAACTAAAGGATACCCATATTTTATTAAGAATATATTGAGAATAATTTAGGACAGATAAGCACCCCATTCTGTAAGTGCTTAAAAAAAACCTGGATTCCAGAGGTAATATCATTGAAAGAATAATGATTACCCTAGGTTATGACTGATAAATAATAAATGTTAGTTACCACAATTTCTACAATGCACTATTTAAATTAGTTTCTTATTCCAAGTGATCTCTTAGATAGTGAGTTATATTTTAAGAATTATATGTTAGAAACATGAATATAAGTCTTTAGCTTTTCTTCCTATAATAAGTAAGAATACTTTCAGGAATGATAAATGAGCATATGCAAAACAAATAATCAATGATCATATATATATAAAAAAGATATTATAAATTATTGATGAGATCATAAAAATGAAGGTTGTAAAAGAAATGTATATGATAAGTAGAATAGATAAAGGTAAAATACTAAAGGGTAAAAATATTCTTGATTCCAATATTTATTTATGGTATTTTATTTATATTGCATAGCTAGTATAAATATTAAAAGATAATTTGGTAAATAATGAGATATCAATACAGTGATTATAAATTTGTATTGTATTGTATTTTAATAAATTCAAGAAAGAGTAAATAATAAACAACCTACTACCTAGGTATTATTAGTAAAATATAGACCACATGTGAGATGGATGAATGAAATAAAGGAGTGTTCAGGGGTGATGTGGAGAAGAGAAGCTAAAGATCAGAGAAGATGGATTAACTCAGAGAGACCTTTATCTTGCAATGGATTGATAATGGTTGATGATGATGATGATGATATTTTATAAAATTTCTTTAGAAAAGTATGAGAATTGAAATTTTCCAATATGAATATATATGTTAGTAATATTGAAATAACTTTTCTAAACTCAGTAAATGATTCATATATGAGGAAATTAATTAAGTTGTATTTATTTATGTATTTTATGTATAAATTTAAATATATTATAGATATAATGTTATTTGTAAAGTAATCTAATTTTAATTTAAATAGAAAATGTTTGTCAAGCATTGGTGGTCGAGAAGTCAGCGACGGCAGCTTTACAAGCAGTTGTTCCGGCTAACGGGTTCGCTTCCCGGCTGATGCTATGACACATAAGAAAAAAAAATAGAAAATGTTTTTCTAAATATCAAACTATTGAAAATAAATGTATGTTTTGATTTAAACTAGATGGTTAGCGTCGTCTTCTTTATTGAATCAAAATTGACATAACAACATACTTAATTTAGCACATTAAAATTTTATATAAATTTTATTTATTTAATGTTTTATCACAAGATTTCAAATAAAGAATTTGAATAAAATGCCATTAAATATTCATTAGAAATAAAGAAAATTTGTTAATTGTAAATATTATCAGTTGTAAAAGAATTAAAAGTAGATAAATCAAATATCTGTTACATTTAAATTATAATCTGATAAGAGTAATGTCAAATTTACTTATCAATCTATTTAGAATTTATCTCTACAGAAAGCTGTCTGAAATTTAACTATAAAGTATCATTTTATGTTCAGAGCATTAAGGAAATTTATCTTATTTCTAAAGTCACATATACTTTTCAAAATTATTTTGGTTATTATATAATTCTAAGATCATGAAAGTGTAGAAAAGTTTGGAAAATGATTAAGTATTAATTACTGCATTGCTTAAACTAGATAACACTTAGTAAAACATTTATAATGTTATTTGAAAGATACATTTAATGGGTTATTGCTAAAATAATTAGTATTTCCAAAGATTAATTTATAAAAGATTATATTTTGATTAGGGTAAGTGATGTGATTACTAGAGAATGATTATTCTATCTAATAGTTATTATTTGTGTAAGTGTATGGTTAATTAATGAAAAGTGTTTGCATAAGTTAGTCTCTTAATGTTTTTTTTTTCATGTGTCATAGTAATGTCATAGTATTGACTGGGAAGCGAACCTGCTAACCCGGGACAACTACTTGTAAGGCAGCTGTGCTGACCTCTTGACCACCGACACTAGACTAGTCTCTTAATGTTAACTTAGTAATTCAATTGTTATTATTTGTTTAGTATTAAAGCTACATATATTGTTAATAGTTATTTAAGTTAGCATCTGTCAGTTATAAAATTATTATTGTTATTTAGATGATTGGATTTCAATAAAATCCCTCTTAACATTCAATTAGCTAACCGATAACCATTAATATTATTATTAAAGGAATAATAATTATCTCTGGGATTTTAATGAAATAGCTTAATACTAAATTAGATTAACTTAAGATGTATTTTAAATTTATAATATTGTACTTTATTATAGGTATAAGTGAATATGTAGTTATGTAAATATTTGTAGTAATTACTTAAATATGAATTTATTATATCAGTCTTTGTTTGTTGTAGAGATTTCCTTAATGATTTATAGTATGATAATATATGGAAATTTCCTATAATGCAATGCCATTGGAGATATATTTTATATACTTTACAATGTTAAAACCTGTGCTTTGTGACCTCACCTGCAGAGTATCTCATATCACCTGCAATTGTGACATAGAATCTCAATAATAGCATTTGTATTTTATTTTAGGCTGAGATATGTTCTATTTGTTGTAGTTTATGGAAAATAATTAATTTAGGTTCTTTATAGTTTTTTATTGTGTTGTGTCATACCATACAGGAAGGTTACAACAAATATGTGTGTGTTTATTTCAACAATATTTCAGGTTTGAACCAAGATATACAAATATTTAACAGTAAATCTTTGATTCCAAATAAAATATTTATATTAGATGAAAGTTGATTGGTTAATAAAATTCAAAAAACAAAGACATGATATAATTCAAATATATATAACAATATTAACCAATGTTATGCTGCTGATGATGATTTATAACATAAGTACAAGTTCTCTCAAAAGTATTTTATTTGGTTTTCAGTTTCAATAAAATGAAATAAAAAATGAAACTCATGGGTGCAAACTCTCTAAGTAGAAAGCTTATTTTTGGAAAACATTAATGCCCAATCACCATCATTTACAAATTATTATCACCATCCCTTCATGTCCCCCAGTTGATTGCATAATTTTTCAGAGTTGTGAATATTATTAGCATATTGGATATTAACAGCGTAATATTTGGATTGAATTAGGTAAGCAAACACAAACTAAATGGATTGATAAAAATAACTTAATTTATTAACAGTGAATATATGAAACATGTTTATATACTTGCAATGATCAATATGTATACAGAATATTAAATACAATGATATAAGATATTTCTACTTTAAGGTCTTGTAATATCTATAATGATAAGATTTTATTATCTGAAATATTTCCAAACTATGGATTTCTGCAAATATCATTTTGTAAATATATTTCCAGATGTCTTTATTAGTTCCTCCAAAGTCAATAGATATCATCCTGCTGCACTGGTTATAGGAAATACAGCAGCATTGATGATATTAGTTGGGTATAGTAACAATTAAGCACTATCTGCTTCTTTTTTTCCATAATTACTAAAGCAGGCAATGGCTACTTTTGAAAATTTTTAGTGCTAGTTTCTGGATCTGATTCATTTCTGGTTGTTTTGGCTCATGTAGCTTTTAATTTTCTAGCCACACATACTTGCTCTTCTTCTATTAGATAAAGCCATCATACTTGCTGTTATAAATGGAGTATTGAAAAATATTGTAAAACTGTCAGCAAGATACAACTATCCAAGTTATAGTGAAAAACAGTTTTAATCAGTGGTTTCTCCCCTCAGCATGAAATCATGGCAACTCTGCTTCTTGAGATGTCTTCAGATAAAACTAGAGTAAACTAGATTGTCTGACTGTACTATATTAAAAACTAGCTTTAGTTACTTGTTTCCAACCTCCCCCCCCCCCTATTTTAAGTTTTTCAAACAACAGATTTGTTACCATGCTACTTACAAGATTTGACTTCTGATTTTTACAACATGTTTTTTGGAAAATATTTTCTTTATTTCCTTCATAACATGTGGAAACAAATTTACAGATATTATATCATGAGTTGATACGCAAATGAATGAAAGAAGAAAAAATATATTATCACCAATTTTTGCAATTTGATTGCTAATTTTTAAAATATTATTAAGTGCAAAATTTTAATATCATATTTAGACTTGCATAAAATTTATTTAGAAACTGACAAGTTGTATAATTAAATCCCATTCAGAAAAAAGCAAATGAGCAAAAAGTATAAAATGCTTAGATTTTTATAAACTACACAATTCAAACTATATCAGAACTACTTTTATTTAGTTCTTTACATTACAATTTGTCATTTTATTGTTTCTCAAACATTACAAAGTAACTTTATAAAAAATATTTAATATGATTAAATGTATAAACTAACTTCATTTTTTAAGCAGTTTATATAGGTATTTCTCAATTTATACAAGTTCTTTATTAAACTTTTTTTTTCTTGCAACTTTATAATATAACTAATTCGAGCTGCTATTTAGTAACAATATATACATATGTATATGTGTGTGTTTATAAAAAATATATATGTGTGTGTGCATGTTATATGTTAAAAAATTAACTTTCTTCATGCTGTTATTGGATTATTTTTAATTATTAATTAAAAAACAGAAAACGATACATAAGTGCTTTCAATCAAAAATTTATGATAGATTATAATGTTTTTAAGAATAATTCAAGTGTATAAAACTCCTATAATATATGTTAAAAATAATATTTGAAATACATAAGCTTAATTGGATATAGAAAACATAAAGTGCCATTATATTTATTTTTTGTCTATCATAACAATTATTCCTAACAATTTTAAAAAAATTGGTAATTTGATTAAGATCTTAAGTGTATATAATATTTTTCTATGGCTTTCTTTTTACTTTGACATTATCCTCCCCTCCCCATTATATCTATGAATATACTATCTAAAGCACCACTAACCATGTTTTGAAAAAATATTGAATTAAAAAATGTACAAATTATTTGAATCCATACATCTTATACATGTGTCAGTTGATGAGTTACATATGAATCATTTTTAGTCAGTCATTTTCTTGCCTTCTGCATTCAATGTTCACTCAGTCAATCATATGCCTCTTACCCCAATGTAAGCATTTTTTACACTTGCAGAATTACTGCTATAAATTATTAAATTTAAAAAGTGTTTAAAGTGCCCGAAAGGAGATGGAAGTTAATGCTGATGATAATTCTATATAGTAAAATATAAAATAATAGATTTTGTAATAAAAGAAAATTATCAACCTATGTTGAGTTAACTATATATATATGAAAAACAAAAAAACACAAGTTAAAACTTGCTAACGCTTGTATTTATGACAATAGATGGTGCTCTACCAAAAACACCGTCAAGGGTATGTTTTGTTTACATAAATGTCAGAGCAAGCATTCACTATCTCTAACTTTAGTTCCACCTTCAGATCATGATTTCAAGCTATTTGCTATTGTCAATGAAGGACAGGAATAAGAAACTAGATCTAAACACAAACTCTGAGCGTTTATGAAACAGTTTCTATTCAGCTTGCAAGCGTGAATCTTTTAGACATGTAATGTCTTCAAACTCAGCATAGCAAGCCAGATAGCTACATGAGTCTGATATCAGTTCAGCATCACCACATAGTAGAAGCCTCTGTAATATATATATCATTGCAAGAAAGACCTCAAAGGTACATTTATGAAAAACAAAAAAACACAAGTTAAAACTTGCTAACGCTTATATTTATGACAATAGATGGCGTTCTACCAAAAACACCATCAAGCATATGTTTTGTTTACATAAATGTCAGAGCAAGCATATATATATATTGTAATTCAGACCTCTCTATCCTACAATGATCAAGTCGTACTTAGTTACAATTGTAACTGGATTACTAGTTCAATCATACACTATATTGAGTATAGTGAGGGGCATTATCAGCTTGAAACTTATTGCTGATAGTGTTAACTCCATACCATAATTATTTCTGCTTATTATATCAATATATTAAACCTGTATTCTGCCCATCCCTCTTCTATGTATTTAAATGGATCCTGTTCTATACATGAGGGGTCAGAGTAACTTTTAGATCAACATGGGCATGACAACAATATTGGCATCAGCATGGGATTTTGAAATTAAAACAAAGATGTTATGTTACAATAGATATACTAGTAATTATAAAATTTCCTATATATTTTGATTAGCAAATTGCTTGTATAACATATTTTGATAAAAAAATCTACAAAATTGTTGAAAAGAGTCATTAACTTCTTTCAATCAAGATAAAGAAATTTAATTTTAATTATTGTGTTCTTAAAATTCCATTCCTGACTATAAAAAGGTTGAAAAAAGATTAGAAAGGATGTTTTTACAGTTTTATAGTTTTACAGATTATAACAGCATGATAACTATGAAGTTATAACTGAAGGCAAGAAACAATGGATCCATCTGTTACTAGTACAACATTAGATGAGTTTTTATTCACATGGAGGCCATGGTCAGATTTTATGTGATTAGCCCATATATATTGTGTACTAGCTGATATGCCTGACATCTATCAAATTCTAGATAAAATGGAGCTGTCTGTATATATGCCAGCAGTTACTGTAATATACCTTTCCCAAATATGACAAAAAACAATACATTGTTTTAAAAGGGAGCACCTTATCCAGAGATTCCATCAGCTTGCTGAATAATTTATATGTAAATTGTATTATTTATATGCAGAAAAGCATAGACAAAGATACTGTGTCAGATATATAAAAAGGACAGCTGGTGAGTAGAGTGTGTTATATATATTAAAAATGATACTATTTTAAATAATTTCTTGCAAATAACAGTTAAAATTTCTATTTAACAAATTTTAAAAGTAAGAAATTTTTGTCAACTAAAAATAAAAAAGCAAAAAAAAATGACATTTGGGTCTAGAAGATTATTTGTTCCCAATATTGTTCATGAAAAAAGAGAGAAAGAGATGAAACATCTGATGATTTCTTTTTTAAATATTGAAAATGAGGCCACAAGGATCTGAATTTTAAATGAAACTTTTCAAATGATAATAGTTTGCTTTTTTAAAGATGTTTACTTACCATAAAAAATAGGCTAATGAATAGCTTTAATTGTGATTATCTATATTTTGTATATACACACATGTGTGTGCACTTATGTATTAAAAAATGAATCAAATTTTGTTATTAGTTTATCACAATTCTGATATATAATTTTAGTTTATACAGCATATCTGTACTTATGTAGAAGAGTGTCATGTAGACACATATATATGTTAAAATCAATAATACTTTATAAATTATTAAAATGAATTATTGAATTTTATTATTAGTTTATCACAATTCTGATACGTCATATTTTTTATATAAAGACATTTGTGTGCTGATATATATGTGTTTTATGTAAACCTATTGTAATATTGGTAAACCACAATGTGATCACTTATTTCTTTTTGCATTAATCAAAATCAGAATGCCACATTTATATTTATAGCATACTCAGCAGACCTTAATTTCATTTTACTTTTTCTAATTAATAAATTTATATTTCATTGTCTAAATTATTCCAGTGAATTTCTTAAATCTGAAAATAGTTTTAGAATATATGTTTATATTATATCTCTTAATCACAGTAACAGATATTGAATGGTCTGTTATATAAAGGGGGTTTATATTTCATGTTTATCATCATTCAGTTGATGATGATTTCATTACTTCTCTAATGCTGGATGGTGCAGTGGTGATTTAAAGTCCATGCATTACATTGCATTTAATTAACTATTTAGAAATTAAGTTACAGATAACCAGTACATTTATGGTATTGGCTAGAGCACTGATGATGGTCAGCATGTTTTAGTAACTCAGCATTATTTTTTAATTGTTATATTCTTATGGATTAGCACTTAAGATTGTGCATCCAAATTGTTGTTTAAATTATTTGCCACAAGCTAGCAAGGCCTAAATAATTAGACTGGTCTATAGCAGACCCATTTCAAATCCAGTCACAAGATTGACTGTTGATTTATTTTTATTGTTGATCATTTATGATGGTGAATGATTATTACTTTTGTGTAATGCTGGTGGATTTATTTAGTTAATATAGTTAGCTTTTGACTTACTGATCTCACATGCTCATTTCTCATTATATTACTTTAATATTTAATATTTAAATTTTGTAATAACTTGGACTTGATGATGATGAATGCTATAACACCAGGTTCATCCCCTGTTTTTCCATACAATTATAGTATATATATATATGCTAATTCTAATATTCTCATGGATAAATGAATTCATAGTATTATTTCCAGGATTCTTTCATGTAATCAAATATAATAGCTAAATAGCTGACATTTCAGCACAATAACTAGTACTTTCCTCAGAGCTTCTTTTTCCTCAAATCATAAGAATATGTGTGTGAGATTTAAAATAGTTATTTTTTCTTTTGTTATTTTCTCCTCATTCTCAAATTCTATTGAATGGAAAATTTTAAAAAATATTTCGTACTCCAATAGCTTTTTCCAAATATTGTTAATTGTGTTCATTTCACACTTTTCATTTATGCTCTTAGGCTTTTTAAAAAATCTCTATAGCTTTCTTTAGCAGTCTCTGGTCATATTGTTCAATTTGTTTACAGAATTAAAATTGATGTCATGGTTAGTTTATTTAATGTATGAATAAATTGCTGATAAATTAGATTTTTCTCTAATTTCCAAAATGTATTGTATGATTGGTCTGTTCAATGTATGAATGTGAAGAAACTCTACATGGAATTTTATATACATTATGACACTCCAATGAAATTTTATCTTTAGCGTGCGAAAAAATGTATTAGTTGTTTTTAAAATGAAATATAAACTGTGTGGATATTACTTTTCTTTCAAACGTTACCAATTTTATCAGTACTCTTTCTATTGTGGTAGAACTGTCTTAATTTCTGAAGTATTAAAATCTTTTTTCTTATTATATAAAAAAGCCCTATTAATAATCCTGTGATCAAATCCATTATGAAGAAGTGTTTTTTAGTATCTTGGTGAAAATGGCTGTCATCAGAAGTCTCTTAGTTCTATCTAACAATGTTTTTGCTACTTAAAATAATTGTGCTAGATGGTGATAAAAGGGGAAAATGTAGATATCTCTTAGTGTGTGTTTTCATTCTATATATACGATGGGATAAAGAACCATCATTCCTTGTTTCAATTAAAATATCTAAGAATGGAAGCTGATTATTATTTTCTACTTCCATAATTTGATATAGTTCAATACTGTGGTCAATTTGTGATAAAATCGCCGATTTTAGAGTCACTAAAAAAGAGGAATTTAAATGTCGAAGGTAGAAAAATAAATCCAACAAATTGTTAAAAAAAGAACCCAGAAATGCTAACATTGTCTTTGTCTGGAAAAGTAAACATATAAGCTGTCAAAAATTTATCAGATCGTAAATGATCTGATACAGAACTAAAAATTCTTAATAAAGGTTTTAATTTTGCTATTTCATGATCAAAATTACTGTTTAAGGTTATTATTTATAAAGTGGAAAGTACTTTATCAAAAATACTTTACACGTAGGCAGATATAATGAGAGAGAAAATATACACCAGTTGATGAAAGAAAAGCTTTGTTTATATTTAAAAATGATAAATTGATTACTATCTTTTCAGCAGATAAAATTAATACTACGGTAATTCTGAATATTAGTGATTATTACAAAAATACATAATTTATTAAATGATAACATTTAAACAAAAATTTGTAGAGATCTTATGACATATCTTGAAAAGAAAACTAAAACATAAATTTATGCTACTGATTTAGATTTAAAAACTAAGATCTATCTTACATCTAGAAAAATATCTTTTTATCCAAAGTTATATGGTTTACCAAAAATCCACAAAACAGATATTCCATTGAAATCCATTGTAAGTGCAGTTGGTTCACTAACACAGACACTGACTTGTTTTATATCTTCTTTTCTGCAGCCACATTTAACAGAAATGTCGTCTTATGTTAAGGATGCAAATTATTTTCTAGAGCTTATCCGAGATATTAAATTAACTAAAAATGATATTTTGGTAAGTTTTGATATTGTTTCACTTTTTACTAGTGTGCCTGTAGAAGAAGCTTTTTGAGTTTTGAAAATTATCCAATTGACTGATTTTGTGGTCGGATTGACTGAACATTGCTTATTAAATGCATTTTTTGTTTTTGATAGATGTATAAGAAAATATCAGGTTTAGCTATGGGTTCACCAATTCCTGCAGCATTAGCTTCTATTTTTATGGAAAACTTAGAAAAAAAATTGATAACAGCAGTTAAAATACCATCTGTATGGCTGAGATATGTTGATGATAACTTTGTTATTTGGTCTCATGGTAAGCATGCTCTTGATGAATTTTTAAATTTCTTAAACACTTTTCACAGCAACATCAAATTTACTATAGAAGTAGAAAATAATAATTAGTCTCCATTCCTAGATGTTTCAGTTGAAAGAAAAAAGTATCCTGTGGTATATATAGAAACAAAACACACACTGATAGATATCTACATTTTTCTTTTCATTACCATTCAGCACAATTATTTTCAGTAGTAAAGACATTATTAGATAGAACTAAGAGACTTCTGATGACAGCCATTTTCACTATCTCTGCTACTAAAAAATGCTTCTTCATAATTGTTTTGATCACAGGATCATTAATAGGGAGTTTTTTTTTATATGATAAGTAAAAAGATTTTGATACTTCAGAAATTAAGATAGTTTTGCCACATATAAAAAAATGTAACTGATAAAATTGGTAATGTTTTAAAAAAAATATCCAGACAATTTATACTACATTTAAAAAAATTCATGAAGTAATTCCATGCTCTCAAGATAGAATTCCTTTGAAGTGACATGATGTATATGAAATTCCATGTGGAGTTTGTTCACATTTATACATTGGACAGACCAATTATAGAATAAACATAAAAAAGGAGAAATATATTTTGGCAGTAAGAGAAATATTCAATTCATCAGCCATATATCCACACATTAAATTAACTAACCATGACATCAATGCTAAGAAAAGCTACACAGATTTTTAAAAGACCTAAGAGCATAAATGAAAAGTGTGAATTGAAGAAAATTAACAATATTTGGAAAAAACTATTGCAGAATAAAATTTTTAAAACTTCTCAACCAATAGAATTTGAGAATGGACAGAAAATAACAAAGGTAAAAAATAATTTTAAATCTCACCACACACATTCTTATGATTTGAGAAATAAGTTCTGAGGAAACTACTTGCTATTGTACTGAAATGTCAGTTATTTAGCTATTATATTTTTAATACACAAAAGCTCCTGGAAATAATACTAAGAATATAAATTCATATATATTATAACCTTTTGATTGGTTTACTGTATCCAAGAAGAATGTAAAACATATATTACAATCAAAATTTTAAATTTAAAGAATATATAATTATAGAACTATTAATTTTTAATATATAAATAATTTAATTTATAGGGTATAAATATAGAATTCTGTTAATGTAGATGATAAATAGCTTTTATAAGTCATTTATATTTTAAATAATCATATATAATTCCATTATAATAGTTTATAATAACTACAAACATATTTACATTACATCTGTTTAAATTTATAATATTTATTAAAAGTTACAATAGTGATAAATAAAATCTTAATTGAATTAATTTACTGCGATCCTTTAAAAAGGTGTGTGTACTAATCTACTTGCAGAGTTCTAGTAAATAAGAATAACAAATATTTTATCTATTTATTGTAAGATAATAATTTATTTTTAAAAATAATAATAACAATATTATATTTTTGATATAATTATTAATTAAATTTCTTAATTAAAAATAGATTATGATTATAATGAATGAAAATTATAATGCTATTTTAAATTTAAAAAGTAATTAAATGTAATAAGTTAGTTTTAAAAATATTTAGTGATATTATTTTTAAAATGTAGACAAAAAGATAATTATGCAAAAAATTGCTGATTAAGTTTTAGTCATTGACCAATGAAATTAATTTAATTAGTGGTCTGTTGTCATGCTGTCTACAGAATAATAAGTGGTAGCAGATGAGAGAGGGAAATTGATTAAAAATTTGAGAGCTGATACCTATTTCAATTAATTCTCTAAAAAGTAATAAAATTTTATATTTTATTTTTAAAATGAGTAAAATTAATTAGTAATAATCTAGATATTTACAAAGCATTTTAAGAGTGGTATTGTGCCACTATGATGTAAACAAACCCAAATTTCTTCATCATTAGGCTAATTTTAGCCTTGGATCTCAACTTGTAATTAAAATGGCTACTAGTGAGAGTTAAAAAGAAAATGTTAATTGTGTTATAATTTTTGAAAATAATAAAAAAGGATTATAAACTACAAAATTGCAGCTATTGCCATGTAAGAAAATATTTAATTGCATCTTAACATTTAATGACTTTAATTATTAAACTATCTATTTAGAGGAACTTTTATTTAATGCAAAGAGTCAGTTGTTATCAGTTCATAAAAATATTTTATAGAACTTTAAAATAGTTACTTAGTTGTAATAATAAATTCATTTTTAAAAGAATTATTTATTAGACTAAATGATATAGACATTATAATTAATTTCAATTTAGCAAGAAGAGCTACTATTTAATTAATTATTTATGACATTTTACTAAAGTAATGGATATTTATTATTACATTTTTGATATAAAATTAAAGACACATAATGATTAAATATTTTTTGATACTATCAAAAAGAAGTATATTTTGATGAGATAAATGCCAAAAGAATAAAGAGTTAAAAAGATCATTTTTTAACTTTAAAAATAAATAGAAAATAAAGAAATGAATTATATAATATTATAATAGACTAGAGGTAATAAATATCTGTGTGTGTCAAAGATATACAATATCTCAGCCAAAATAAATAAGAAGTTGAAGTTAGAACTGCTTATATGCTAACTTTATATATGCTATATTTTAATAGAGGAGAATAACAAAAATAATATTTAATATTCAATTAACTATATTGATATTATTGAATTGTTCCAGATTAATGTGCACTTCAGTTTCACATATCAATTTTCTAGAATTATATTATATTACAAAGCTCAAGAACTTTTAAAGATTTATTATTTATGAATATTTTTATCTTAAAATGTTTTGATTTAAATTACATGAATTTTGCTAACAGAAAGAGAGAGGAAAAAGCAACAACTTACGAGGAGGTTTTTATTCACTAACCATTGTCATAGTGATTTAAAGTTGTAAGACATTTTTCTTTTTAAAAAATAAAAGTTGAAAAATATTTCAATTCATGAATTTTATTGTTAATGTTTTATACAGATATAATATATGTTTTGGTAAGATCAAAATAAGTTAAATAATTTTTTATTTTTGTTAATATGTTAAAATTAAAATAGATATTATTTAAAATATTATTACATTTTATTTAAAATGAAAATATTGCATGCTTATTGATAAAATTTGGTATGAATGAACTAAATAACAAAAGATAGTATGGATGGTGTAATGATATAATTTTATGGTATTTTAGTATGAGTGAAAAACAATAATTGATAATAGTAAAACTGATATGAATGAGTTCATCAATTAATTATATTGATGTATTTCATAATTGTATGGAATAATAATAATGGATCAAAAAAAATATTCTGTTTAAAATTTACCATGAATATATCACATAAATATGATAATATAATGAAAATATGAAATAGAGCGAATGCCAGAGTTAAGGAAATGATTTATGATCTCTAACCTTATAATGATTAAAGAAGAATATGATGTTTGACATAATAAAGACAGTTATCTGTTGTATAATATGATCTGGTCTATATTTTTATGTATTATAAGGTAAAGAATGTTGTAAATATTTAATTGTTTAAATATCTTATGAATATTTTGTTGTTAAAATAAATAAGTATTTTAATTTTGTCGTTGTTTTGTTGACATCCACGCTGCAAGATATCGTTGCTTTTTTTGAAAAAATATAGATTATGAACATTCCTAGGCCTTTTTTTTTTTTCAATTTGAATTGCAGGTTTTTGAATTTTGAATTACTTGTTTTTGACTTTTTTTTTTTATTTAAAAATAAATTAAACACGGATTTTATTACATTTTTTGTAAACATTTATTTTTATTAACATCAACAAATAATAAATAATTATAAAATAAAATCAACATATTGTAAAAATTCTATGATATATTGTTAAATTTGTGCTTTGGCTTTCGGCTTTTTTAAAAAAGTAACTTCATCAAAATGATGAAGTTATAGTGTTTTATACACAATTAAAGAACATAAACAAACGCAAAAGTTAGTTGGTCTTTTTTTTTGTATTGCCGCTTTTTTAAAAAAATATTATCAATAAAATTATGAAGTAACACAGTTTTAAAGACAAATAAATCACACAAACATACTTGAAACTTCATAGACTTTTTTTTTAAAAAAAATATAAAATAAAAATTAAAGTAGAAATAAGAACATTTCATTACTTGAATTTAATACATCCTCACACTACACCCTAAAAATGTGTGAAGTGTGCAATTCAGAATAAATAATTTACTGTGATGCAACATGAGCGTTCTGTAATGTGTAGTACAGCAGAATTGTTGGCCATGTAAATGGCATTTTTATGTGTTTTAGCACATAAATCATGCCATCCCATGGTGTGGATGTCAACAAAACAACTACCATTTTGGTATATAAATCGCACCATCCTGCAGCGTGGATGTCAACAAAACAACTACCTTTAATTTAAACTTGACAAGTAGCCTCATTTTTGTCTTGAATTATTAATATCATAAAGTCATGCATTAAAGCACATAAATATATAATGTATTGAGTATTTTGATTATTAAATTATATCAAAGAGTTCAAATTAGATAAATTAATCATTTACTAATTTGGAATAATAACTTGATTAAAGTCATATTTAATTAATATTTATTTTATGAAGTATTGAAACACTTGAAAAGCTATTTGAAATTAAATTTAAAGTTATTATATGTTCAGAGCATTAAAGGAATGATATTGTTTTTCAAAAGTCACATTTATATTTTAAAGTCTATTAATAAAAATCTTACAAAGTTTATTATATGAGATAAATCTAAACTGTTGTATTATTCCAGATCCAAAAAATTAATACAATCAATTTTGATGTTTGTTTTGAAAGATAAAATAGAATGGGTAAATGCCAAATAATTAATGTATTCAATTGAGTTAGATAATATTGGATTGTGTTTAATTACAAAGCTTTTGATTATTCATAAATGATTATTCTATTTAATGACACTTATTGGTAGAAGTAGAAGAATAAATAATAATTGCCTTTAATAAATTATTTAATTTAAAGTAAGTTGGTAATTTATTATTATCAGTTTCAATGTATTATGATAATAGTAGTAGTGATTCTCAAATAGTAGTTCTAATTGATGTTTGTCATTGGTGGTGTAATTATTCTTTAGATAATCAGATCTCAACAAATTTCTTGTTATTCAATTATCTAACTATTAATCAATGTTATTATTTTTAGAAAAGAATACTCATAATCCTTGGGATATCCATAGAATAGCAGTAATCATTTAGATTAATTTAATCTGTGTTTTTAAAATTATCCTTATAGTTTCTTAGATACTTAATAATTATTTTACATGAAGCATTCTTTTAGTCATGGTGTATTGCAGGGATTTTCATAATGATTATAAATAGGCTGATAGCTGGAGAGTTTCTACAATAGCAATGCATTGTGGAGTATATTCCATATGCTTCTAAATGTTAAAATCTTTGTTTGTGGCTATCCCTGAAGACTATCTTATATTGGTAGGTGGTAAGGGTTTTGTCCGATACTGAAGCACTTTCTTTTTTTTTTATTTAATTGACTTTTAAAAAAAATTTCATAGCATTATTTAAAAACATTTTCATTAAGTTTTCATAAAATTCCCCATGACAATTTAATTCTCTGAAAATATACTATTTGTATCTCCCACACATAAGTTTAGTTCACATTACATAAATGAAACTAAATGGAGCTATAGTGCAACAGCTAAAAAAATAGCCTTGTCCCAAAATAGCTTGCACATCCCCCCCCCCAAATACAATCCATGATGTATGAGAAGAGAAGTATGCACAGGTGCCTACAGCTTCAAACAAAATATTATGAAATATTATGAGATCATGTTTCAAAAAAAGAAATATGCTCATGGCTATTTACCAGAGTATCTAAAAATGGGTTTCATAGAATTTATTATAAATAAACAACACCCAATGTGTTTATTGTGTCATAAAACATTATCCAATGAGGCAATGAAGCCAAGTTGATTGTGAAAACATCTTGCTACAAAACATCCAAATGATAAAGACAAGCCCATTAAATATTTTCAGGAAAATAAAAATTTTCAAAATCATTCAACAATCGTTGCATCATTTAAAAAACAACATGTGGCTAATGAAGATGGATTAATTGCCTCTTATTGCATTTCACAATTAATTGCAAAAAGTGGTAAAAGCTATAATATTGAAGAAACTATAATAATACCCTCTATAAAAGAATCTATCTCAACAGTAATGCATCAAGATATCCTGAAATTTTAAAAATGTTGCCCCTAAGCAATGGCACAGTAAAGCAACAAATTGGAGAAATGGCAGTTAATGTTGAAAAAAATTTATAAGTATTCTCCAAAACTCTTCATTTTCCATGCAATTGGATGAGTCTACCTTTGAAGATAATAATGCTTTATTGATGGCATATGTACATTATTTTGATGAAAACAATACATTATGAAAAGAAATGCTATTCAGAATAAATCTCATTACAGATACAAAAGGATTATCTATATTTAGCACTGTGAAATCATACTTTACAAAAAGTAATATTCCTTTGAATAATATTATCACATGTGCTACTACTGATGGGGCATCATCAATGGCAGGCTGCTATTGTGGATTTGTTGCTTATTTGAAGGAAGAAGTGCCAAATGTTTTATGTATTCATTGTGTGGTGCACAGACAACAGTTTATAGAAAAGCATCTAAGTACAAGTCTCCATTCATCATTAACTATAATAATTTGAGCTGTAAACAAGATCATATCCAATGCAAAAAATGATAGAATATTTTGCCAGGACAATAAAGAAGATTTTAATACATTACTTTTGCACACAGAAGTTCGGTGGCTGTCAAAGGGCACACCTTTGTCTCATTTGTAGCATTGAATGATAATCTCATACAATTTTTTGAAATTAATTATGAAACCAATCTGTGTCAACAGTTAAAAACAGTTAAGAATGATGCTTTTTATTTGGCAGATATTTTCAAGAGATTTAATGATGTCAATTTGCAGCTTCAAGGAGCCAATAAAACTCTTATAGGTTGACAAAGTAGTATTATTATTTATTGATAAACTTGAACTACTTCGTTATAATCTATTAAAAAGAGAATTTCATCAGTTTCCTGAATTATCATCTATAAAAGATGATATAACTCCAGAGGATATTGACAGATTCAGTAGTCATCTCAACAAACTTAAATTGTACATGGAAAAACGATTTGAAGATATTTTGAAATTGAAGGTATATGACTGGTTGAAAAGAGGCTGCTACAACTTGCTAAGAAGAACAGTTAGAAATTAGATATGATGAAGAAAGTAAACATAAATTCCACAGTGATGGATATGAAAACCTATGGCAAAATAAAAAAATGCCTGTCTTACATCCAAATAAAAATGACATTCAGTTTATTGATACCTTTCCCTACCTCATATCTTGTAGAATCAGGCTTTAGTGCTGCTGCTAATCATATTATGACCAAAGAAAGAAACCACCTGAATATTTCTAAAAGAGGAGACCTTCGTTTGTTCCTTACAAAAATTGAGCCAGACATCCAGTATTTAATTTCACAGCATCAGCCTCAGGGATTTCATTAATAATTTAATTACATCAGATTTCATGCTTCTATGTATACAAAGTATAAATAAAAAGATAGATTTAACTACAGTAAGTTGTTTTATAAAGATTTATTCTGCCAAACTTAGCGAAAGTCCAACATAAAGTATTTGGTAAGTAATTATTATTATATGCTTTAGCTTGCTGTAATTCTGCTTTATAAATTTTATAAAGTTACTTCCCTACTTTATAAATAACAATTACTGTTGAAACCGTAGGCGTCAAATTTTTTTACTACTAACAGCAATACAAAAGTGGGCGGTGTGTATAAAAAGATTGCCTACCCCCATTTTAGAGAATCTCATGTCATTACATTACATTATCGTTATCTTATCTTAGTTAGATTTTCATCTTACGCAATGTTTCTCTTTTAGGTAACGTTACAATATATATATACATTACTGATTATCAATACCATTTGGATAAAATCATCTGAAAAAATAATTGAAAAGATCAATTTGAGGCAAACTTAACCTATCAGTTTCAAAGAGGTGACGTAAAGACATATAGACAAATAACAAAACTTATATCAATAAATTAATAATTTGTGGATATTCCATGACTTTGATTTAATTATTAAGTATGTCATATATTTATTGTTATTAAATCAGATAAGTGTTAGATCTACATGATTATAATTTTGGATTCACAAACAAATTAATATTCTGTGCTCTAATAATTTTAACAAAGCTTTCTTAGCTTGTGTTGAGTTTAACAGACGTTATAACTCTGTTGAATGTATCAATAATATTAGTAACTTTTGCATAAATTTATGGGGGGAGGGGGGGAGTGCAAAAAATAATATGTGTATTATATTAAGGTGAAGGTATATATATATAAGTTTATAAACTGCAATATGTTCGGGTGGATTCAAATTTGTCAGACTTCAAATAATGTAAAAATAATTTATTAAAATATAGTAATAAAAAATAAAATGACAATTAGAATCTCATCACCTTACTTATAAATCATTCAACTCTTATAGTTACAAAGACATAATAATTATTTTTTCATAATTATCTGTACTTATAATAATTTTCAAAGATTAAAAAAATATTAAGTAATAAGTTAGAGCCGTAAATAAAGAATTTGTGTCTAAGTATATTTCAATCTGTATGCAAATAATAAATTGATTAATGCACTGAAATATGTCAATGGCTAATCTTTTTTTTTTCTTAGATTATCTCATTCAGTGTAAAATTTAACAGATCTACTTCTTTCACTTTACATCTCTGTTTGATATATATATACACACACACCAGAAAACGAGTTTACTTGAAAATGATTTAAAGAATAAAAACTCAGAGTCACATTTTATATATGACAGACAATTTATTAAATAAACATTCTAATTATGTTGCTATTTATAAATTATGAAAAATTGGCTGCATAACTTTAAAGATATTTTTTTAAAAATTTTAACTGTAAAATTGCACTCAGGATGGTGGACATGCAAGCAGCAGGTTATAGTTTTTATTTATATTTATTGGTAATTTGAATATTGTAAAATTTATTCCAGAAGTTTTGTTTATTACATTTATTTTATCTGATTTTATATAGATATCAAAAGTGTGTTGTTGGTGAATTTGAACAGTGTTTTTTTCTGGAAAAGATAGAATCTGTTTACTTTATAAGGATTATATCAAAAATATTCTAAAGAAGTGTAATGTTGATTGTTTTGATTAATAAGATATAATGAAGGATATAATGCATTAAAGATCTACAATTTGAAAAAGAGCTTACCCAAAATATCAAATAAACCACATAATGGACTTACTTATTTGTGAGTGCATTTATATTTCACAGATTAGTTTTGTATAGACATTACAAAATTAATCTCCAGGGTTGTCATAATTATTGACATTGACATTATCTTCTTTTCCTTCTTCTTCTTTTTCTGTATAACTGCTGATGAAATTGATGAGTATATTTGGTAGTGAGAATTCTGTTTGCATGAATCATTATTCAATGGCAGAAGTTGAGAAGGTGGAAAGGAGTGATACATTGGATGTTGTATATTAAATGATATTATGTGAATGATAGCAAGGTACCTCTGAATTATATGTATGTCCATTTGATGTAACTTGTTTAACATGATGTATGTTTTAAAAAAAAATTAACCCAGTAGTTGCTGAAGGGAGAATCACATGGATTGTTTTATATAATTGTATAGATGTTGCATGGAGTTCATTGTGATTAAATATGACCATTTGCACTGCATGATCAAAGAATGATGTAGATAGAATTGTGGTTAAGATCTATTTGATTATGTAACATGGGGAAATAAAAACATAGGTCAATGAGGATGGCATCTTGATTATCATCGAAAGTGAATGTATTGGGATGGTAGGAATCTCTGGGAACTCATGAGTGAGAAATTTATGAGAGGGTAGCCATTTATTAGTAAAGGTCAGATAATCTAAGTTGAAGTCACTCACTAGTATAGTTGGATGGAGGTTGGATATAAATAGCAAGTTGATGGTTTGAATGATGTAAGTGATAATTGCAGAAGTGGGGAATTTATAGATGAAAACTATATTTAATGTTGTTCTATGCTGGTGAAAGGGGATAATTAGTAGGACAGTATCAATCTATAATATTTGAAAGAGCATTCAGAGGCAATGAAAGGCCAGTTCCTGTTGATGGTGATAAAGTGTCCCTGAAGCAATTTGCAGTAACTCTGTCTGTAAATATGGGCAGCAGGGTCATCCTGAGATTCTGTATTAATTTTTGTTTCCAAGTATTCCTAGGATATGTAGTTGGATGATGGCAATCTACCTTTGCAGTTGGTATAATTTTGTTGGTAAATTGAGTCCATAGACATTATGTGATGTTATTTTCATCTCCATGGAACAAATGGGAAGTTAGAGAAGGGTGGATAAATAGGCTTCTAAGATAGATTATCTGTGAGTGGTCTTGTTTGACAGTCAGGTATGAGTAAAAGTAACTGGTTGGTTGATTTGGAGGGAAGAAGGTTATGATGTGGTAATGATGTTTCAGACGTAATAGGTGAATTTTATGGGTCAGTGGGTTGGTATATTGAGATTGTACTTTTCATGGGCCTGTACATATAGTCAGCTAGTTCATTAACCAGTGATATATTATGAAAAAAGTGATTTATGATTTTTTTTAATTGTTGATTTTTTTAGGTTGTCCAGGTTTTCTTTTGGTTTCATTGGGGGTGTGAGAAATTGGTGGTGAGCATGAAGCAATTGTTTCCATAATTTGAATTGAGGTTTTGTTTATTATATGTTGGGCTTGCATAATGTTTATTTGCAGAAATGTTTCAGGGTATTGTTGTTGAATAATGAGATGTCTCCGATTGATTAAAGACTGAGTCTGAGCCTGACTTTGTATAGCAAAGAAATTGGTCTCTGGTTTTTGGTTGACTTTGGTGGTAAGATCCATTGACATGTATTCTTAATTTAAGGGAATTGAGAGAGGTTGTTGGGAGTCAGATTGTCTATTGCTGTTAGCATTGATCAAGGAGTGATGAGATGTTGCTTGGTGGCAGTTGCTTCAGGATTTGTCAAGATGGCTGGTGAAATGCATTGAAACACTAAAAGGCAAGGTGACCCTGCTGGCCACAGGAATATCATTGTTGTTTTGATCCAACAAATATGTAGTTACAACATTGTTTTCTGGTTGAGTATTTGCATAGGGATATTATTTAGGTCAATATCTAGGTGTAATTGAATTTTGAATTCATAGCTATTACTGGTTGTGGGTATATGTGTGTCTTTGTGAATGATACATTGGAAAAAGATAAACATTTCCAAATGACTGCATCATTCACTGGAAATCTTGTGGGGTGTATCAGAAATATATGTTTTTAATACCCCAGCAATGCAGTTATAGTGATTTGGAGCAACAGATATTAATGTATAATTGTCAAAAGTTTTGATCTTGTTTTGAAAGTGTTCCTTTTGAGTGACTTAATAAAATTTGATTGCAAGTACCTTAGATTTGATGGTCAGTGATGGTAAATATTGTACTCCACAGTATGTATATTGTGATGTTATCATAGAGAAGTTGTTGAAGAAATGTGTAGAGGGATAAATTGGAATCAGTCCATCACTAGAAACAGGTGGTAAATAATCTTTTGAAGGGGTTAAACAGTTTCCTTGGGATAGTGTTCTTGAATATATCATTTATGTGGCTAGCATCTATCTTATCCAGACCATAGGTAGGGAGTTGGGCCTTTTGTGCATTTAGATCCAAAAATGTGGTTATGCAGAAACATGGTATTGCCTTTGCAGGAATTGAAAGTGTCATTTTTGCTGTTAAAGATTTGGCAATTGTTTCCAATGACATTTTATATGTTTGTTTTCAATTTGACCTTTGAATTGAGCAGTTGTTCTTTGGAGCAATTGGAATATTGTCATTTTTGCTATTGAGAATTTATACAATGTTATAACTGAGATTTGACCTTTGATCTGAAAAGCTAGTCATTGGTGCAATTGAAATGTCATCATTTTTGCTATTTGGGAATTTGTGCTTTATTACTTTGGACTGAGGAAGTGTTAACATTGTTGCTAGACAAATTGGCATCTGTATTCTGGAGCTATTTAATTTGAACTTGAAAACTGGCGATACTGGTAGAAAATACATAGCTATGAGATGGTTTTATGCCATGTTGTCCTTGGAATAAGAGTTAAAAAATCAATTTTTGTTAAACAATTTTAATGAAAAAAGTCAGTATTAAATAGAAATAAAATTACCAGCTGATTGGAAACCAAAAATAATATACATAGTTAAAATTTTACTATGTTAGTTTAGTCTTTTGAATGTTGTAAAGATGAAGAAACTCTAGCTAATTACTTATTTTGCAAATGAAATGCTTTATAATAAACTACTGCTACTACTACTACTACTATTATTATTGTTGTTGTTGCTGTTATTATTATTATTATGAGGATTATTATTATTATCATAGTAGATGCTGTTCTTGTTGTTGTTGTTGTTGTTGTTGTTGTTGTTATTATTATTATTATTATTATTGTTATTATTATTATTATGATGATGATGATGATGTTTCAACAAAATACTTTATTGACAAAAGATGTATTAGATAGGCTTTACTAATGTTTTACAAAGATTTTGACAGGTTACAAAGGCTTTTCAAGTATAATGGTTATTTATTATATAAATTTGATTAACATTGCTGATTACTGTACAATTATATGTACATTATACATGATTTTCATTAATGATATTTTTTGTACATGTTGTGAAAAAGAAATGATTTTACTAAACACACCTTTTCAAAGTTTAAGCAATAGTATGTAAAACAGAAAAAAAATTGCCATCATTTTGGCACATTTAACAACACTAGACAACATAAAAATTAAATGATCAATTAAAAATAAAAGCAAGAGGTGCTGCAATAAATCCAGCTAGACCTTTATAAATAAAGAAATAAATACTATAATTTTCTACAACTAGAATGGGTTTTAAGTTAATTGATGGCTACAATAACATAATCTCCAGAGATATAATCAATCATGCAATGAACAATAGCAGAATTACAAGATAATTTTTGAAGAAGTTATGTGATATGATGAATATAAGCCTGCAAATTGTTCAGAAAAGTTATCTGCAATTAACATGAAACTATGGTAGCTTGAACTTTTTTCCTAACCAAGCCTCAGTTATTAATAAAATGCCAAAATTCTTTAGGGTTAAAAGAAGTTTTAAATTCAATAGTTTTAATATACTTTTGTAAATCTCTTTTATAAGCATATTTTAACCAATCTTCTGAAACTAATAAAATTATTATAAA
This sequence comes from Epiperipatus broadwayi, assembly GCA_028023455.1. Taxonomy (NCBI): domain Eukaryota; kingdom Metazoa; phylum Onychophora; class Udeonychophora; order Euonychophora; family Peripatidae; genus Epiperipatus; species Epiperipatus broadwayi. The sequence goes on along the minus strand of JAQFVV010001062.1, from coordinate 78,693 downwards.
AAAATATTCTGTTAAAATAGAGTCTGCAATGGTATGATTTTCTCTTAATAATATTAATGAGAGTGTATAAAAACCAACAAGAAAAGCCCTTATGGGAAAAACAATTATTATAAATATATAAATCAATAAAACTATTAAAAATGGGTAAAAAAATAATATAAACAATGGTGCACATTGTTATAGAAAAATAATAAATTTCAATTAACTATAAAAAAATTTTTATAAAATCAATTCATAAAAACCTTTCCTATAATCTTTTTGAAATAGTATTAGAATAATTAACTTCTAAGTGATATATCTTAATAGAAAAGTCAGTAGGTGGATGATGTGTATTTATAAAAAAAATTAACAGAAACAAAGTAAAAATTGTAAACTACTGGTAAATTGCATAGAGCATAGTCCAAAGTACAATAAGAAGTATTAACAAAAGACTTATATTGCTTACATTCCAAACATTTACAAAACTAATATTTTAGGAGATTTAGGAACCAAAAAAAATAGTGTGTCATAATTATATCCCAAAATAATTTTGAAATATTTAAGTCACCATTAATAATAACATTTGTAAAATAAGTAAAACTCTTTCCATACATTAGTGCCACTCAAAGCAAGACAGAGTAATCAATGGATGTCAGAAGGCTTGTGCATAAAATCCCTATCTAGTGCCTATTCATCCAATATCCCAAACTAGTTTCTGGCTTGTGGCCTTCATCAGTGAGGAGCTTTGGATCAGAGAGCACTGCACCTAGATCTTAGGATCTAATGCAATCCTCCAGCAGCCACCTTTTATCTCTACATGACTACAAAACTATCATGTGATCATGTGATGTTTAAAGGTTTAATAATAACATTATTATAGCCAATCAAAACATATTTAAGTGATGTCAGAAAATAATCAAACTCCAACAGTGACAAAGTGGGTTTAAGATAAATATTACATAAGATAAATCTAAAATTGTGACTCAAGGTAATTTTACACCATGTATGTTCACAAAGAAAAGATGTAAAATGAAGATCTTTATAAAAAATATCTTTATGAATATAAAACAACTTATTTATTTTTCAAGCACCATGCTTATTTGTAACAGACATTAGGGAATTATTCTTAAACATATAAAATTATAATGTTTTAAAAAAATAATTTCTTTTTCTAAACAAAAGATGTCTTTTAAAAAGTAAAATGAATCCCAATTTCATTCACAATATATTAATTAAATAATGTTTATGAAACTTTTACAGTTTACTGCATGCAATGTAATATTAAATATATATAGATAACAAATTATTTATTTAGCATTGCACTGCATGCAATGTAATATTAAATATATATAGATAACAAATTATTTATTTAGCAAGCACTGTGTTTATTTATAACAGACATTATGGGAATCTTCCCCCTACACATTCAATGTATAAAATTATAATATTTTGAGGAATACTTTTTTTTTCTAAGCACAAGATAAAGGTTTTTGAAAAAATAAGATACATCTACTTTATCTTTTTTTATTAAATCATATATGTAAAGGCAAATCTTAAGCACTTATAAATGAGACCATGAAGGTCTTAATTAATCACTTTTAATTCCATTCACTATATATTTATAAATGACATTTGTAAAATTTTTACAATATAATGCCTGTTTGTATTAGATAGTATAGGAGATTTGAACTCAGACTTTCAAGCACTCACTAACTCTCCACACTATCTCATACAACCAAAGCACATGACCACACACATGTAGAAAAGATAAATAATCACCAATATATATATATATGATCAATAGATGGAGCTTTACCAAGACCTCCAAACAAGCGCATTTGTTTACATAAACATCAGAGTCAATATTCACTGTCTCTTTCATTTTGCTCCACCCTCAGATCAGCTGATTTCAAGCTGATTTGCTCTCATCAGTGAGGGATAGAATTTAGAAACTAGACCTAAATATTAACTCCAAGCATTTATGCAAAACGTTTCTATCAGTTTGCAAGCATGAATTTTTTAGACACCTAAATGTCTTCAAACTCAGCCTATCAAACTAGATAGCTATATGGGTCTGATATCAGTTCAGATTCTCCACATAGTGAAAGCTTCTACAATCTATATCATTGCAAGAAAACTTTAAAGGTACATTTATGAAAAACAAGTTTATATACGTAAAAAACCTGCTATCGCTTGTATTAATGATCAATAGATGGAGCTTTACAAAGACTTCCAAACAAGCACATTTGTTTACATAAATGTCAGGTTCAATATTCACTGCCTCTTTCATTCTGCTCCAACCTCATATCAGCTGATTTCAAGCTGATTTGCTCTCATCAGTGAGGGATAGAAGTTAGAAACTAGACCTAAATATTAACTCCAAGCATTTATGCAAAACGTTTTTATCAGTTTGCAAGCATGAATTTTTTAGACACCTAAATGTCTTCAAACTCAGACTATCGAACTAGATAGCTATATGGATCTGATATCAGTTCAGATTCTCCACATAGTGAAAGCTTCTGCAATCTATATCATTGCAAGAAAACTTTAAAGGTACATTTATGAAAAACAAAAACAAGTTTTATATATGTAAAAACCTGCTATCGCTTGTATTAATGATCAATAGATAGAGCTTTACCAAGACCTCCAAACAAGTGCATTTGTACAAATGCGCTTGTTTGGAGGTCTTGGTAAAGCTCTATCTATTGATCATTAATACAAGCGATAGCAGGTTTTTACATATATAAAACTTGTTTTTGTTTTTCATAAATGTACCTTTAAAGTTTTCTTGCAATGATATAGATTGCAGAAGCTTTCACTATGTGGAGAATCTGAACTGATATCAGATCCATATAGCTATCTAGTTTGATAGGCTGAGTTTGAAGACATTTAGGTGTCTAAAAAAATCATGCTTGCAAACTGATAAAAACGTTTTGCATAAACGCTTAGGTCTAGTTTCTAACTTCTATCCCTCACTGATGACAGCAAATCAGCTTGAAATCAGCTGATCTGAGGGTGGAGCAGAATGAAAGAGACAGTGAATATTGATTCTGACATTTATGTAAACAAATGCACTTGTTTGGAGGTCTTGGTAAACCTCCATATATTGATCATTAATACAAGCGATAGCAGGTTTTTACGTATATAAAACTTGTTTTTGTTTTTCATAAATGTACCTTTAAAGTTTTCTTGCAATGATATAGATTGCAGAAGCTTTCACTATGTGGAGAATCTGAACTGATATCAGACCCATATAGCTATCTAGTTTGATAGGCTGAGTTTGAAGACATTTAGGTGTCTAAAAAATTCATGCTTGCAAACTGATAGAAACGTTTTGCATAAACGCTTGGAGTTAATATTTAGGTCTAGTTTCTAACTTCTATCCCTCACTGATGAGAGCAAATCAGTTTGAAATCACCTGATCTGAGGGTGGAGCAAAATGAAAGAGACAGTGAATATTGACTCTGACATTTATGTAAACAAATGCACTTGTTTGGAGGTCTTGGTAAAGCTCCATCTATTGATCATTAATACAAGCAATAGCAGGTTTTTACGTATATAAAACTTGTTTTTGTTTTTCATATAATATATATATATATATTATACTAAACCAGCACTCATCAGTTGGTCCAGATTATCATCTCCCACACATATATATAAAATCAGTGCTCACTTTATATTAAGATAGCAAATCTTCACACTTTAATGGACAGGCTTCAATCTACTCCAACCTCCAACTTTCCAGCCATCCATATCATTGAAAGTCTGATGGTGTAAAGCCCAAATTAGATGTAATATTAAATATATATATGACAAGTCGTTTATTTATCAAGAGCTGTGTTCAATTATAACAGTCATTAGGAAATCATCTCCATACACATACACTGTATGAAATTATAATATTTTGAAAAATCCTCTCTTTTTCTATGTTATTTAATAATATACTGTGAATAAAATTAAAAGTGATTAATTGAGATCATTCACACACTCATTTTTAAATAGGTAAGATTTGCCTATACATAGATGTTTAAGTAAAAAAGATAAAGTGGATTAATTTTATTTTTTCAAAAAACTTTGTATTTATAAAAAGAGAGTTTTCCTCAAAATGTTATAATTTTATACAGTGAATATGTAGGGGTGTTTTTCTAATCTCTATTATCTTTATAAATAACAATAAAAGTGCCACCTTTTCAAGTAATATTTTCCATAGATCTGTCAATTTGTAAAATATTAATTCTACCATCAAGACAAAAACAATAAGGAAATTGTTGATTTAACCATGTTTCTGTAAAAAATATAAGATCAAAGTATTGCATTTTTTTAAAAAATTGTTTAATTTGGGCCCATTTAATTCACATCCCTCTAACATTTCTATAAAAACAAAAAAGACACACCATATTATTCAGCAAAATAATGAAAATAAAGTGAATAAAAAGAGAGAGAAAAAGATAAGAAGATAAATTCAGTCAAAATCTTAAGGAATTAGCCAAAGTTTTATAAATAATAAATAAAAGCACTGCAAGGAGTAAATTAGGAGATATTAATGTAATGTGTTTTTTGTGTAGAAATATAAAAGCAGGAAATCTTAATATTATTTATATTAACTTTATGGGAAACTATATTCGTTCTTAAATTATTTTCAAAAAGTAATTTAACATTATTTGAATTAAGATTAATTGGCATATTATAAAGCAAATGCCTATTGTTGTTTGTGTTTATATTAAATAAATGTCAGCAAAGACTCCAATAAAATTATAATTATTCAACCTAGCAGATATATTGAGTTTTTAAATCATTGCAAAGTGAAGTATGTTTCCATTCTTACTAAAAGTTAATGAAGAGTATCCAAAATGATTTTTCCTATTGTTAACATTATTATGAATGTTTTTATTAAATAATAATAATATTTTTACTTGTAGCAGTTAATTTACTATGTAACCACTAATGTTGTATTCTTTTGAGACAATAAATGCCTTTTGAAACATAATAATAATAATATGAATAATGATGATGATGATGATCATGATGATGATGATGATAATAATGGATGAGTATTGAATAATATAAAAGAAGCATACACCATTGTGCCGGTCGAATGATGTCTATTGGTTTAAGCCAGTTCGAATACTAGGCAAAAGTACCTCGAGGCCACTCATATGTGAGATATAAAAATCAAGAATACTAAGGCATCTGCCCTATTCATCTATTTTCGAGTCTAACCACAAACCAACAAAATATCCAAGACATGCATAAATTATTCTATAACCCGGCTCAAGCTTAGCAACAGGGAGAAACAATGGACTAGAATACTTACGGAACTAACTAAGTTAAATGTGCATAAAATATAATATGAATTAAGTGTTTGTGCATGCTTGAATCATTGGGCATGTAATATAAAAGGTTAAGCTAATAAAAGATTAAAATAACATTAGAAGACTTAAGCTTTTAGTTTAAATAATACATTTTAATAAACGTAATTTTAAAATATTAGAAATGTTTTACTATCTCCTCTATTCCCTGATTGATTACTGATAAATAATTTTGCAATAAGGTGGATGGCAATTACATAATATTTTGCGGTCTAAGTATTTAAAAAAAAAGTATTATTTTCCCAATTTAAATAAATTATTAACTCGAGTCCCCTCGATAAGGCAAAATTAAAAATAACTCTTTCACGAAGCATTTTCTAGTTGCTTTATGCTTTATAACCAATTTTAAAATATTTAAAGACATCTATAAATAACTAATATTTAACTATGGGGCTAAAGGTGAACAAAGTAAGCGTTATCGAGGAGATACAAGTTGGAAAACAAAAGGAAACTTAACTAGTATTTAAATTACAGATATTCTTTTAAATTGGAAAGATTTTTAAATGAAAAATAACTTACACTGCAATGAAACAAGAAAACATTTCTATAACACACTAAATGAGGAATAGCGAAGAGGAAAAATTTAAGTATAAAATAGATGATCAAACGAAAGATAAAATATAAAGCTAATATTAGTCTAATACAAGAAAAACAGTTACATTATAAATATAAATTAAAGAAACAATTAACGAAAGGTATTTATCAAAGGTAAAGTAAGTTCATGAGGAGATACATAAAATTACCAGTTCTTGTTCCTTTGATCCAGTTCCCTTGACGTTCGTGGCTTGATTCGCACGTAGAGTGATTTGTCTAGACAAAAGGATTTGAAATATGCAGCATTTTTACACGAAGGGCACAGATATGGCTCACAGTTCGGGTTTACTTTTGGTTTGACACATACAGCATTTTAATGGATTTAGTACCCCGACAGGAGGCAAAGCTGTTGTGCCTAGCCACCATACCTGGTCACATCCACCAAATTAATATAAATTTTAATGGGTTGCATGTTTGAAATCAGATCAGTAGAAGTAAGAAGTAGAACTCTTCAAAAATACATTTTTCAATCACTTTACTAACAAGGTTTAGCAATACATTCAGATTCAATCTCTGAATAATAATTTTCGAATGAATCTCGGTGAATTTCAGCATTATTTCTTCAAGAACAAAATTTAATGCACAAAATCTGGATCATCTCAAGCACAGGATCTGCATGAATAAGCATAAGACTGATTCTAAAAACAAAATCTGAATAATAATTTCAGGAACACATTATGAATAAGTCAGGAACCAAAATCTGAAGAATCAGTCTTGAAAGCCAAAGGTCTGAATAATTTTACGAACATATCTGACAGATTTTAAAAACAAAATCTGAAGAATCAAGTCTTTTATTCTCCCCTTCTTTTTATACCTTTCTGGAGATATTCTTCTATTGTTTTGCATATAATTTTAGATCTTGATAAGCCCCCTATGCTCCTTTGTTTTGAAGTAACTTTTTGCCAAAAATAAACTTTGATTTCTTGTTATTGATTTCTGCATTTAACTTCGAATTTGATTTAATTAAAAAGGCCATCTTTAATTGCCTTGAATGGAATACTAATTGAACAAATGCTATTACTTTAGAAATGCTAGCAGGCTTATCTTAAAATAAAATCACATGCCATATTTTAACAAAAATTAAAAGAAAAGTATCTTATTCTTTTCTTTAATAAAACATTTTAGTTCAACAGAATTTTGCATTAAATCATATATATATATACACGTTTGACATTTATATATGTTTGATTAATAAATTTGAAAAGGAAATTTTAATAACAATTTAATCTTAAACAGGATTGATTTTAAAAGAAATATTTAAAGTAAATGGCTAATTTAATAACCGTTAAATAAGCAAAATGAAACGTGTTAATGTTATTTTTAATGCAAAACACTGCTGATACTTAGATATAAACGTAACTCAGGTTTACAATATAGGTAAGTTTATAGAAGGCTGTGAAGCATGGATCGGACTTCTGGATCCATTGCTTCACCATTGAGAGTCAGCATTGACTAAACAATATGTAATTATTCTAATAATAAGTTATAAACTACAACTACAATATACTTAGCATTACTGAAGAAAAATAATCATTAACTCATTCAACAGTCAACAACAATCAACAATCATTCTTATGGCTGGATTTTAAAAAAGTACATTACAAACACATTACTTTTCTAGCCATTGCCAAACTTCATGCACAATGTAACACAATAAAAAATAAAATTAATACTGAAATACTGAGTCATGTGTATCAGTTTACAGGTCAACTCAAAACTTAATTTCTAATAATAACAAATTAAAGTTGATGATTTTTAAAGGTAATACATGTCCAAATACAAATATAATCTCTACAGTCATATAACTAATCATTATGCTCTCTAAAGCCAGACCAAGATTATAAGACTCTTTGAACCACAATTATGAATAAGAGAAAGATAAATATAACAGCTTATTCTATTTTAAATAATTTTACTGGGATAATTTAAAATCCTTAAAACACTAGACTGTAATGAAATCAAGTTACAGATTGCCAATTTGTAAAACAGATACCTGGAAGTATAAAGATATTAACACAGAAATTTTTTTTAACAATTGCTTAATAAATTAACTGATTATTAATAATAAAAAAAAAACAAATGACATTATAATATGATAATTCTTACATACATTTTTTTATCAAAAAAATATAATTTCATAAAAATATGATTTATTTTTATTCATTAAATTAATTGACTTTTAATTCATTAAGTTATTTTCTATCAAATAACAAAAAGTTTAAAAATAACTTTTTCATAATCAGATACAAAAAAATCAATTAGCTTAATCCTTTGTATAATTTTGAGAGGGAAAATCAAATGAATAAAAAACATATTTCAAAAGAAAAGGTTATATTTAATCAAAATTAAATTACGTAAAAATGCTTTTTAGAAATTTTAAGGAAAAAAATCAAATAATTAAAAAAACATATTTCACAAAAAAATTAAATAAAATTATTTATTTTTATTAATTGTTATTTCTATAAAAAAAATTATTTATACACGAAGATGAAATGTGCACATCATCATAAATATCTTTACCATGGTTTTCATTTTTTGAGTCATTCTTTGACAATTGTAATTTCCAGTTTTCATGTAGATTTTTTTGAACCTTTTTTTATTCCAAGTTTCTATGCACAGATAATTTATTCATTCTGCCATACAATATTTTCAGGTTTCACACAATATATTTCTGCAATTTTCTCTCTATTTATTTCTAAGACAGGCTAACATGTAATGATTTTATCCATTTTTTAATTATTTATTATGACGGACTAATAAACATTCCTGCTTTTGAATGGAGACAAGGCTTGTTGCAGATTACCTCTAAGACATTCTTCTTTTCCTTTACATTTTCTAGTGAGCTGTTATATGGATGGAGATGATGTTTATATTTTAACGAAGCTCAACACATATTTTAGAAAACATTTTTAAACATTTGAGCTTCAATCTTATTAATAACGGAATAAAAAATCACTGTTATTGCTCTCTTCAATAGATACGCCTCAAATCAATGCTGCTGCTCTCCTCAATAGTTGGACCAAGACTTTTCCTACTGTTTTCTTCAGCAGCTAGATCAAGATATCTCTTCTTACAAGGTATTAAGATTCAACGATTTGCCCAATCTTTCATTTGTTAAAACAATCCTGTATCCTACATGACCAAATTAAACCCTAACCAATTAGGTCTATTTTTACAAAAATGATTGTTCAGTTATTTCCCTAATTTTATTTTTTATTTTTTTGCAAAACAAGTAAAAAAAATCTCCTGTACTTGTTTAGTTCTTATGCCAAAAATAAGTTAATCTTTTAATTATCTTTTATTTGGAAAGAGAGATAAAGAGAAAAGAAAAAACTAACTAATTAATGTAAAGTTTTTAAAATGGTTAAAACTTTAATACTTTTTCTTTCTTTTTAAAAATACTATTCAACACAACATTACCTACCTAATCTTTTTTTAAAAAATTAAAAATTGTTGAATTATTTACAGAAGAGAAATTTTTTTTTTGTTTTCAGTACTTTTTCAAAACTATTATTAAACTGGTAATTAAATATAATTAATAAAGAAAGAGAACACAAATTGTTTATTTGATTTCATATTATTCTCTTTCTTTTATAAATATTTACACCACACAAAAATAATATTCACATTATTATTAAAAAACAATGTTTCAGACTATCATATCATCATTTTAAAAATTACATTATTATTTGATATTATTAAAAAAAACATAGGAAAATGAAATCTATCATTTCACCCTTAATTAATATATTCTAAATTTAAAAAGCTTGTAGTATTGGTATGTCCAGAGTTGGGCACTGTTTACATTATTATAGTTATAATACTATTAGTAATAATGATGATGATAATGATAATAATAATAATATCCGCCAGTAAACTTTAGTGTTACTTGCACAACAATCCCCATGCCTCCAGGTATGAACACCTAAAACAATAGAAAATTCACACATTTTAGGAAAGAAGATACAGACAAATGACTTGGATCCAATCAGCAGGCAAAATGGTTGGCAGTAGCATATTCTCTGCAGTATCTAAAGCTACAAATTTCAGTATAATTTATACAAATGCTACTAAAGTCAACTTGCAAATTGCTAGTTTCAGAATTAAAGCAAATGCACTCAACAAAAACACTCACTCTCACCCCTGCTTCAGAATAAACTAACCCATGAATTTGAAAGATTTTGGACTAGAAGTCATATATCATAAATTGTTTGTTATTTTTACTATTTTCTCTACAAAACTCATTAATAACTGGTTTCAACAATTATTAATAAGCAATTAAAGATAACAGCCAATGTCTCATATGCACAACAGACAAATGCTAAAACCAACTCATTACCAAATTTCATCAATATACAAACAAACATCAGTTCCAACATAACTAAAACTAATATGGAAGTCCTATCCATAAAACCTAATTCAAGATTCAGAAAATTTATTTTAGTTATTTGAAAAACCTCGACTACTGTTTCTTGTATCATTTTCCAAGAGTATTACTGTGTGAAGCTTACTGTGTGAAGCACTTAGTTTTCACACCTTGTGGGATTCCATTCTCCACCTGGCCACTCACTGTAATTCTAAATTCTTGACTGTCAAATTTTATGATTTATCTCAAAAGAAGTAATTTGTGTTAAAGATTAAGACATTGGGCAATTTTTTATTGATTGTTGTTGATGAAAACTGCCAAAACCACATAACTGTAACTATCAAAAACATCTATTTAGGTTAGAATATGCAAGACATCAAAAATTAAAGGAACTATTTGGAAAAGTGATTTTATTCTAGTCAATCCATCTCAAGAGACACTCCAATTCCCATATACAGTAACATTTTTGAATTTAACATAAAGCTGAATAGGAACATCTTCACTCAAGTCATTGACAAAGAGATGACACTTCACATCAACATAAGAGGCATAAAACTTCAAAGCTTTTCTTGTAGCTAGCAGGACATTTAGCCATCAATTGCCTTACTGATTATTGTCTGCAGTGTTGCCAAATAGGAGAACATAGGTGAAGATTTATTTGCAATAAAAATCAAACTTCCACTGTAAATATTACCACCCACAAATGCAAAATAAACCCAACCCTTCTTATACAGATGATGATGTGAAATTTATTAACCTTGTGATAGATTCAAACAGCCACAGTCCAACAAGCTTACTAATTGCATTTATCAAACTACCAATCATCAAAACCAATTTGACTGCTGCAATTGAAAAACAAATATAAAAGACTCTTGATGCTAGCATCACACATAATTTTCAAACCTATTTAATCAACAAAACATCCTCAGAAATCATCGAAACCATAGAACCAAGTTCCCTGCTCATTGAAAATATCATCTCAAATACCATGTTAAAAGAAAACCTGAGCATCCTCAAAAAGCCACAAATTTAATAAGATAAAAACAATCAATCCAGAATTCATATAGCTGATCTGATGAATCAACCCTCATTATCAACATCTTTTTACACAACCCCACTTGTTCACCAACCAACAATTCAAACTTTGGACTCAGATTCACTATTACCAGAATACAATCACTATCAATGATCAAATAACAAATACTGCAATGATCCAAATCTTAATTCACAAAAAATGCTAAAACATAACAATAGACAAAGTGATATCCTCACTTCTTACATACAGAAATTAATATTGAAATGAATATACATCTATCAAATGTTACTAATGACATCTCCAAAACCTGCAATTCAATATTGGACTAAAACACAATTTACAATTCCTGAGATGCAAGTCCCCAATGATGGTTACTTAACACAGTCCATCCCTCCTCAAATTTACCATCTCTTTGCTATAACATCAAACATGAAATTAAAAATATTATTCAACATCCGAAGCTTAAACTCAGTTTCACAAAAATTACCAAATAAATAGGTACAATCCTCACAACCACAGTTTCTTGGCCTTTTGAAAATGGAAAATCTAAATTGTATCTCAAATTTACTGAACCACATAAATTTAATTGTGCAAGGTTTTTGTGCCTTCTCCATAAGCTCACCATCACTATCCATCAGTACTGGCCTGGTTATAAAGCAAGATTGCAATTTTTACACATTCAGCCATATTGATATAGATGCTAAATTTACTCCCTGGTACTACTGTGATCACAAGAATAACTTTTTCTATCAACTTTCTGCATGCATTATCTTTTTAAAATGGTCACCTTACTAGGCAATTCCAATATGATCTATCACACATTCATCTTCATATGGTTACACCCCCTTGCCTTTCCATTAATGAATGAAGAAAGAATTTTTTCATCTTACTCAGTTTTCTTTCACAATCATTGTCATGTTTCTTTCATTGACTTATGCTTCCATTCATCAATGCTTTATCATGAGATCATTCTAAATCTCAAATCACTTTTTTTCTGACCACTCTTCCCAAATGCTTACACTCAACTTAAATGCAACACAAACAATAATAAAGAACTTTTCAAAAATAGAGAGAATGCTATTCCTCACAAATAATCTTGCATTTCCATTTTCAAAAACCTATATCATGCTATTTAAACACAAAAACATGTCCCTTGACAACAACCAGTGTTACATTTCATTTATAAACATTCTGTCTTTCAAACCACATTACATGAGCCACTCTTTTACCCCCCCCCCCATTTTAGATTTGGCTTATGAACTGCACATATTCATGATGTGTTGCACCACTCTTGACAAATTTGCTCCAATTTAAAACCTCACTAATGCCTATAACAAATTGAATATAATGCATGTAACAAATTGAAAAAACACTGATCCATAAAAAAATCTGCCTAACACATTCATACACTTGGACCCAAAGAAACATACAATGGGCTTTTGGCTACCCCTCCACATTAAAAGTCTCATTGGCCTTCAAAATTGAGGATGTAACTAATACTGGATACAACGTGATTAAACTGATATATAATTTAATTTGAAATTACAAGCACAAAATGCATTTAAACCAAAGCTGGCCTCTTTAGCCAACTAGAATCAGACATCCCTTTTCATACTGCCATCTTAGCCTTCAATCTTTCCACATACTACATAACTCTCATCTTAGACCACACAGATTTCTCAAGTTCATTTTTTCTCACTTCAGCCACTTTAACACCATTTATCAATATAATCTAGCAAACTTCTTATGACCAAAACTCTATAATATCCAAGATCTAATACTCTTTAATAAAAGGAATATTGAAATATCCAATCTACATCCTATATCCATGGAGCCCTTCTGCATAAAAGTTTTGAAGAAAGTCTTTAAGAAATAATTAGAACCACACCTATTTTTATTAATATAATCTATGAAATTTGATAAAAAACATCATCCACAAGTGAAGCAGCACTCTGGCTCAAAGTGATTCTAGTCTCATGTCAAGAAAGAACAAATATGGCCCAATGATAATTCAACTTCACATTGAGGCCATCTTTGACTGAGGTCTTACAGTCATTTTAATTCACATGCTTACACACGCAAGTATAATTTTTTCTCTTCTATATACCTTGATCAACCTACTACTTAACAAAAAGATTCATTATACACTTAGTGGAAGAGCATCACTGCTATTCACCCCTTACTAAACTGTTTTCACTCCTCAGCTTCCTAGTATCTATCACATATATTAATTTTACCATAACCAATATCAAAAAAAGAATCCCAGATATTTAAATTGCATATGTGAATATTTAAATGCCAAGCCTGGCTTATATGGATAATGTTACTGTTTTCTTAACTTCCAAAAAGCAACTGCCCACTCTTTAGAGAATAGTTTATGAAAACACAAACAAATATAAACTTAAATTCAATATAAATAAAACTTGTGAATGTTTCCTTTGTATTGGCAAACCAAATACCTAACTTTATGATAATTAGCCCTCAGATTTTTCTTGGTTTTCATTCCATCTAAGGACTATTGGTAAGAGACAGAAAATCCAAAACAAACTCAATGATGATGCCAAGTAAATAATAACTTTACTCTGCAAATATATCTCATTATATTCCAAAGTTTACTACATCAATTAACTGTAATTACAAATATCACCTACTATTCATCTATCATAAAAAAATTAAATTCTTTATATTTCATCACTTTATAATAAATTGTGAAGTTGCAGAAAGATGGGTCCATTTGCACCAGACACCTTAGCTTTCTACTGATCCAAAATGGGCTAGATCTGCATTCCATCAGTTTTCCACATTCAGAAAAGCATTAATACTATCACACCATCACAAAGCATTTTCCAATTCTAGAATGTGTCATATACATAGCCCCTATAGATCAGTTACCCCCTTTTAATATAGATACCTATCATTGTTAATATGCCAATTTCAAAACATATATCATCAAATAAACCTCCAAAATTCAAAAAAATTCACCTACTAGTATATATACAATTTACTATATACAAATCTTCCTCTGATCTCTCCTACCTGATTCTAGGCATCAACAACAGACAACTACTCAAAAAATTTAAAAATGGTCTCTAGAACCACAGATTTTTGATTTCCTCCTAAGACTCAACTTTTGTGCTCTACTCAGTTCTGGCATGCATGTAGAAAATTCTACTAACCACATACAGACAGAGCACCATACATTCTATAGCATATTTGAAACTTAAACTGGAAATGTCATCCTTGTCATCCATGCAACTATATTTATTTTAAATGCTTTTGTGATGTACCTTTTTACATTGGTAACATACAAGATGACAACTCACTATCTTCTCAAATAAATTCAAATAGCTCAGAGCCAGGAACTCCAAACTTTCTCATTACAACATATATGCTGCTACATGGTCACTATTAAGACATTAGTGTCACCATATATTTGCTATTGAAATATCAGTTCAATTTCTAACCTTGTTAAACATAATCCAATCTCTAAATACTATTACAAACCACTCACTTCTCAATTTTATTTCTTAGTCTGTTACACCCTTCCACAAGATATGGTAATCACAGTGCACAGCCACACTGACTACTTACAAATTTCTTCTTTCACAATTGAGTGTGCAACAATGGCATTTGTCTTATTAGACATTCTACATACAAACAAGGCAACAACTCTCTAAATCAAAAACTTTAGTCAACTGTTGTAATCATTTAATTTTACTTTATTTGTTAAGTAGAATGACATAAAAGCCATAACAACAATAATAATAATATAAATAATAATAACAATAATAATAATAGCAACAACTTTATCTTTTTAATGCATTGCCAAATCCATATAATATTAATATTATTTATGCTCTTTATTACTTTTACAATGCTTTATTACAATCTTTATTAAAAAACATGTAGATGATTATTTATTGATATTTAATAAAATACAAAGACAGATAGATTTATTTATAGAGGATATTAATAAGATGGATAAAAATATCAAATTTACTGTAGAAAAAAAAAGAGAATAATATACTGACACATTTAGATATAAAGTTGATTAAGTCAAATGAAGAAGAAAAGGTAGAATAGAAACATAAATTCACAAGAAAAGTAATATAAATAATAACATAACTAATTGGCATTTAAATACAAATATAAAATAAATACAATACATTCTAGAATTCACAGAGCAGTAAATTATTATTCAAGTAACGAAGATTATGTTAAACAAATAAATTTAATAAAAGAGGAATTTATAAATATTGATTATCCAAATAAGTTTATAATTGATAATATTAGGTTAATAAAAAATATGAAAGATTATATAAATAATAGTAAAGAACAATCAATAATATAGATAAAATTATATAGATAAAAAGACATGAAATAATTATGCAGTTAAAATAATATAATAAAAAAGATGATTAGTATTTTAAAAAATAAATATATTAGTAATTATAATAAAAATTCAGATAATGAAATACATGGAATATATGAAATTATTTGTAAAAAATGTCAAATTAATAATAAAAGAGTAAATTATGTAGAAGAAACAAAAAATTCAATATAGAGAAGACTATTACAACATAAATATGATAGAAATTCACCAATATATTTACATACATTAGAAACAGGGCATGAGTTTGGAAAGGATTGTATAAGATACTACAATTTGCAAATAATAAAAGGAATAGAAAAATAAAAAAAGCTATTTATATTAATAATATTAAACCAGTATTAAACAGATGTTTGGGCCTGGAAAATATTTTGACATAAAAAAAATATTAGTTAAAATTAAAAATAGATTTAATTATATAAAAAATAGAAAGAAGGAGCTACTAAATATAACTGTAAAATTTAAAAGTTTGAATAGATAGCAATTAAATTTGAAAATATAAGTAAAAGATAGGTATAAAATATGTTAAAAATAATATTATAGGTTAAAGAAAACTATATTGTAACAGTCAGAGTTTGTATATCTTGTTAACCAGTTGCATCTTCCCTCCACTGCAATCAAAGAGCAGCACTACAGATGGGTTTAGGGCCTGCAATTTCTGAGTTCGAATCTAGTAGATTGACTATGCAACATACAACTACAGGATAGTATACCTGCCACCACATTAGCAAATATATTTTAGGCCACAGGGATCAGTGAGATACAAGAGATTCTATCTAATTCGATTACAATTAATATTATTCTAAATCTAATGAATGGCCTAGTTATATCTGTTTGATTTTGACATGAGACATTATGGCTATAAGGCATTAAAAAACAGACTTGTAGAGATAAATTTATTTACAAACAGTACTCCTAATATGGCATGAGTTTACATTATTAACACATTAAGCATTCAACCTATCTCTTTGGGTATTTAATGGTAGCAAACTATCATTTCATGCCCCAGACTAAGTACATTAGCTATCATGTGAGGTAAAAGTTGAATGGGATATACAGCTGTGAATCAGCTTATCCCAACAATAGATTATATATATAAAGTTTTATATTAATGATTAATTCTATAGGGGGCCTGTTATTTGAGGGCAAATGATGTGGGAAGCTTGGAAGTGAAATCATAAGCAGAGAATAAAAGAATAGCTAACTAGACAAGAGGTGATATTGATAGAGATGCCATATAATAATATAATGGAGCGAACTTTGAGATGTAAGCCAGGAGGGAAATAGAAACTCGTGGGTGGGCTTTCTACCAGGGATCCTACAAGATCAATCATAAATGCAAGTCCAGGTATATGGGAACTTCTGCCACTATTACTACATGGCCGCATGATGGACTCAGCTTTCCATGGGAGCATTTTGAACTATGCCCTTCCATATGGAGCAAAACAATATCTTTAATATAGATATCCAGTGCTTTCCCTGGCTTAAAATAAGAGAAATACATTGGTATCGCTCAGACACCTATCATTTATAATAAAATGAGATTTATATTTAATTGCTAAAAATGATGAATCATTCCCAAGGCCCACATTTATGAATGATTAACTTACAAACCCTCGACTAACATTAGATTGGTTTAATTATAAAATCAAATTCAATGAATACCAATCAAAATTAATAATAAAAGAACAAAGATTACAATTCTAGCATATTTTTATTGCTAAGCTAAGATATCCACCTGCACAAATTATGGTACATCCACACTCATAGCTAAACATGAAAGCCAGATGTGTCTCTGATGTTAAGATAATTTATTAAAATATAAGACAATGCAAAAGCATATAAATGAGATGCATCTAAAAAATAATTTATAAAACATAAAAATTATATAATTTCTCAGCTAGCCACTCTATAAATATAAGATTAGTTTACTATAAATATATTATTTAATATCTCCACGCATTTGGCAAAGGCTAACATTTAATAAAATTCAGAGGCTAGGTCAGAAATTATTGAGGCATGAAATTAATTATGCCAATAAATAAATAAATATAGAAATGAATATCCAAAGAAAAGGAGAGATCATGGAGTCATTAAACATTACAAGGTTACAGATTTTAAGAAGTTTGGTGATTTAGAATTTACATGAGGAAAAATTATAGATAAATATTATACATTAAAGATATGAATTCTAGTTTGAATAAAAGAGCATGAAAGTTCTCAAGAGATTTTGGATACAGGTTACCTTGGATTTATGCAGAACGTGCACATTTCCAAATGGTCCTCTTGTTCAGAAAGGATAGAGCAGTAGTTCTCCATTAATAGTTTATTCAATGATCATAATTGTAAGTAGCCATTGAATAGGTAGCAGTATACAGATTACAGCAAATGATTTTAAGTCATTTCAAAGCAAGTAGGGAATCCAGTGCATCTCCCACTCAGAGGAGAGTAGCTAATGCCTACTACTTGGGCATCACAATGTTATACATGAAAAACATATTTTTAATAAGAAGCAGATAGCAGATTAGACATTTAACATTAACTTAGCTCAACATTTGGAGACTCAGATAGATGAATAGATAACCAGCCCATTTTCCTTTAAACAAGACTTTATATACCTTTGCTCTTTATCTTGCAGATCCATTTGACATTGCATATTTGTTCACCTTTCCTGTCCGCTTAAAATACCCACAGGTAAAACAATGCATTAAGAGCACATGTTCCATTTGTCATTTCAATCCGAACATTTCACTTTACTTTATTACTACTGCAGATGTTTTTTTTAAAACTAATTAAAAGCTTTTAGGAATATTTCTCTCTCTTCCATTGTCTACCCATTATGACTTACAAGAATACTTAGTAGGGAAATTTCTATTTTTAATGCATTTAAATATTTAAAAGGTTAAAAACAACTTTTCAAATTTTATAAATTAAAATGTTATATAACTTTGACTTAAATAATAATTAACGCAAAATATTATATATTCTAAATTTAATAAATTAATTTCAGTGCGTTAATATCTCATATTGGAGTGTGTGTGCATGAGGCATATTTAACACACTTTTTATATATATAACTAATACTATTATATGCACACAGTCCAATATTGAGGGTTTAAATTTAGGTGGGATGGGGGTGAATAGGAGATGATAGAACAAATATGACTGAGGTGAAACTAAGATTCGAACTCAAAACTTACAGTTTCAATATATTGAATGTTAATATAATGAGTAATAATAATAATGTAAAATATTAAAATATGAATATGTTAGAGTTAAATATTTAAAAAGATTAATAAGAATAAAATAATAAAAAATAAATAAAATAAATATATATGATTATATGAAGTATGGATTGATAAAAAACAATATTAAAAAAGTTAAAATGTATAATAAAAATAAAAAAGTAATAATTATATAGAGAGATATATAAAGATATAAATAATGATTATAAGATAGAATATATGTGTATATATAAAATGTAAAATTATATGTTCATGTATATTTGTATTCATGTATTTGTATTGTGTTTGTTTTAGTTCTTAAAAGGATTCTGGTGCAATCAAAACCTTCAATAGTGAATTGAAAAAAGTATTGTAAAAGTAATAAAGAATGTAAATGATAATAATAATGATGATTATGGTTATAATAGTAATAGTAATAATAATAGATATATAAATTTCATTATCAGTTATTTCTTTATAACATTTTTTTTCTGTATATATGTAATCTATCTGTAACTTGTATACCTATGTACATATTTGAATTACAATTGAATGCTGATTATCATTTATACCTTATTTAATGTAACCTTGTTTTTTGTTCAATAAATTTTGTTTTGAAACATCATTATCATCATCATAAAATAATAACAATGTGTTTCACAGATTAGTTTGTATAATCATTGCAAAATTCATCTCTAGTTGTAGTACTTTTATTATTATTATTTTGATTTGTCTTTTACCTTTTTTACTAAAGTTCTAATGTCATATATATTTACTAGTGGCTTCTGATGATAATAATGATGATTAAAATAATTTTATTAATTATGACCTTTTCTGTTTTATTTTTCTGTGAAATATGTTTAATTATGTTTTTGTTTTTTTATTGTCCAACTTATAGCGTGTTATCTTTTTGCTTCTTCAGTGATAGAATATATGCTAAAAGAATTGTAAAAAGTAATATGAATAGAACATAAAGAACATTTTTTATATATTCTTGATACAACAAAGGAAATTTACAAGTAATTGTAGCATAAACTAAAAAATAGTGAAATTTTAAATTGTCATTTGAAATAATTTCTGAAACATGTCCTTAAAATATATGACAGATGATGATTTATTTATAAATATTTTAAAAATCTTACCTTGCATTAAAACTCGTCCAAATGACTTTCTTGATGTTGAACAATTCCATCTTCGATGACGAAATTGAAATTGACATTCATTTGTGCCTAATTGTACACCTCTTACTACCTCTCGTACAATCTCTGGTTCATTTTGACAAATTTCAGCTTGTTTACCTCTCAATCGTCGAGTTTTTCGACAAATTCTAGAGGGATCCAATACTAGGGGGCTCCCAACAGCCCTGAAATTAAAAGAGAAAACAAAATTACCCTTTTATATTTAAAATTTAGAATAAGAAATGTATTTATTTACAAATTTGAAAATTTAATGTAAATAAAAATTGTAAGGTGTGTGAAAACTCTTATTAACCAAAAGATATCTATATTCTCTGCTCCTAAACACATTCATCAAATAAACAAAAAAGAAATGTTTTGGCAATAAATGTATATAAAATATTGGAAAGATTTAAAAACATTTTCACTTTAATTTGAAATTTTTTTATCATATAACAGAGAGTTTTAAAAATGCTTCAAATGATATATTTTTTACAAAATATTTAATAAAATGTAAAACTGCACAGAATTATATAGGACTTCATAAATATTTTATACTTTGACTTACAAGTGTCAAACATTTTATACTCACAATTTTGCATCCATCAACCTTTGATAAATACATTAATATTACTAAATTAACGTACAAATTATCTCTAATCCAGATATAAACTTTAAGTCTCAGTTAAAAATTACAAATGACTTTATTCATGTTTGAAGACTGTGATGGAATGGGAATTTTAAATATATATATATATATAGTGATGGAATGGGAATTTTAAATATATATATATATAGTGTAATGGAAAATTTGCCATGAAACACTGGTTTAAACCAAGATCCAAAGATATCATGCATGGTAAGTTTTGATTCAAATAAATATTAAATATGATGAAAATTGAATGGTTAATAAAATTTAGAAAATTGATGCAAATATATAAAATATTAACCAAGCAATGATAATGATAATTTATAACATAAGTACAAGTCCTTCCAAAAGTATTTTGCTTATTTTTCAGTATCCATAAAAAGATTATCATAATTTACAAATTATCACCATCTTTGCATATTCTCCAGTGGATTGCTTAATTTTTTCAGGATTGTGGATATTATTAGCACATTCAATATTAAAAGCACAATGTTTGGATTGAGTTAGAAACACAAACTAAATTAATGATAATAAAAATATCTTAATAATTTATTAACAATGAATAAATAAAGCTGTTGCATATATACTCAGAACTATTAATACAGATAAAGCATATTAAATATCATAGTAATAAAAGATATTTTAAGTTTAAGGCCTTACAATATTTATAATAATAATATTCTACCATATTAAATATTTAAATCATTCCAAATCATGAGTTTCTACAAATATCATTTTTAAAATATATTTTCCATTGTCTTCATTAATTCCTCTGGACATTGTAGCTCTTTTGGGGGGCACTCATGATGTTAGTGAATAAATACAGCTGCATTTGTGATGTTATATAAGGTATAATATCAGTAAATCTTAGGTAGTTTTATGGCACTGTTCATTTATTTCTTCATGGTATTATTATGGCAGGCACTAGCTGGTTGTGGCAAACATCAGCATTAGTTTGTAAATTCAACTGCATTTCCCATATATTTTGTTTGGTGTGTTTTTGTTGCATAGCCACACATGGTAGATAGTCTTGTAGATAAAATCATCACCCTGGCTGTTAAAACTGGAGTATTGACAAATAATTTTAAACAGTCAAAAAGGCATTTCTATTTATATTACAGTGAAAAACAAGCATTGGTGGTCAAGAGATCAGTGACAGCTGCTTTACAAGCAATTGTCCAAAATTAGTGGGTTCGCTTCCTGGCTGATGCTATGACACATGAGAAAAACAATTTTAATCAGCAGTTTCTTTCCTCAGCAATGGAACACTGCTTATTAAATAGTCTTGGCTGTCTGGCTTGTACTAGAATAAAATGGCATGTAAGTTGCTTGTTTCAGACCTATTTATACTGTAAATTTATATTTTAGTAGGGAAATTAATAAATATAACCATAATCTGTGGGGAAAAAAATTAGCTTTTCTTTTCATGGTAAATTAAATTAATAAATCACTATTATTGGTAAAATGACAGGCAATTTGTTTAAAAGTGACTTTACATAGTCTCTTATAGTATTACCTATTATAATAGACTGGTAGAAAGTTATCCATAATATCTTCTAAACAGATTTTATTAACCAATGCATAGTAAAGGTATGTGCATTTTGATTTATTTTCTTTTTCAAAAAGTGCAGATGATTACTTTTATATTGCAAACAGGGAACGCACTCTCAAAATTAATAATATAAAAACTATACAAAATAGAAAAGCACTAGAACAACTACAGTAAAGTGTAATATCTGAAGCATTAATCTAATATTAATATTATGAGAATTAAACAACCATTATACATTTCTTTTGAAAGTATATGTGTGCAGGCATGAATTTTTTTACAATAAAATATATAATCAATTTAAAAAGTTACCGGTATAAAATCATTAAATCGGATTTGTTTTATTGATTATTAAAATTCAACTAATAGGTTATTTATCAAATAAATTTATTAATAAAATTTTGAGAACTTTAAAATATAATCACACTCATTATTATTGTATAATTTACTGGTGTTAAAAGTTATTTATATGCGAAATAAATAATTGTATATTTTATTTGTACGGTAATAATTTAAATTAAATTATAACATTAAATTTTTAATATTTAAGTTAATTTTAAAATTGATGTCTCAAATTTATACCTTTTGGAGAATCCCAGATGCTGAACTTTGTCTGCTATTGGTTATTTCCATAGCAATGGAACAAATTTTACCCATAAGATTTTAAAAAGCAAACAATTCTGAGTAATATTGGATGATATAACAGACCACATGATGATAAGCTATAAATGTCATCCCCAGTCAAAGTTTAAGCAGCCCTTACTAAATTACAGTGCTTCAAAGATTATATCCAATTTAATTTTAAAATTATCTATCTTTTTCACTTTCTTCAACATGGAATAATAGAAGAACCTACTAGGCATTTTGGCTCACTGGCAAAATGGATCTTATCAGTCTAAATAGGCAAATTGCAAAAACAATAAGGATTATCACTGAATATTATTTTTTTAAAAAATCAAACTTAAATGTTTTAAGTTAATAATGGAATTTATATAATTATTTATGGGATGCTCTATATATAAAATATTTCAGAAATCATTTATTTCTCTCCTCAAATTGAAATAACTTGCTTGAAATAATATTGACTGCCTCTCTCTCTAGTTTTATTGAATGTTATAAACTTGGTACAAATATTAACATTCAACATATAATTGTTCATATATGAAAGCTGTTTAAAAATCTTAATGAAGGTTGCTTAAAGTAATTAATTTGAGTTGATGAATTATTTATTTTCTGCTAGATCTCATTAGTAAGTAAAATGACCTGAACTATACCTGGATGAATTCAGCTTTATTAAATAAATGGATCATCAAACCACTTCACTGAATGTTCATGATAAGCATCCTAAAGTACTAACTTGCTCATAATTTATAAAACTATAGTTCTAACATCAGTCCAAGGACAAAAAATATATACTTATTGGTGCTATAACCACAAAATATGACAAAAACATTAAAAAATAATAAATTATTTTTTTTTAGATGGATTAACTGTTACAACTATGCAAGCCAGAATAGGAATAATAATTGTAATTTACTGCAAACCTTCAGAAAAATCAGTCTATTAATCTGTGCTTCAAAACTTAGTTTCTAAATGGGTTATTCCATCATGTGTATTTAATGTTAAGTGTGTATTATTAAAATTATTACCAGTAAAACTTCAATAATTTTAAGGTGATACTTCTAGTATGATATGCCTACATATAATACTTTTGAACTATGCATGGACTTTGGGGATTACCTGTTAAAATAATTGTCTAGTGAATTTTATTTTGAAATTATGAAATTATTTTCTTTATAATTATTATTGTCATAAATATAATATTAATAAAGTTTTCAAGAGAATGCTGATATTAAAAAGGTACAGATGATTACTTTATATTATTAGTGAAATTTGAGTATAAATGTAATGCATGTTATTATATTTTGAATTGGAGATAGGTTGCATAAAGTTAAATTAATTTATAAATCCCGTAAACCTGTTATGTTTAACTTACTTTTATTTGCCTTTATTCTAAGCCTAACATTATTTAGTCAAGAAGCATCCTGAGTAGATAATTAAATTACCAGGTAATATTCACCCTCATTATTCCTAGTAAAGATTATATATAAAATTTAATTGTTGATATACCTTGCAGAAAAGCTCTCTTGTGATATTAATAATTCTATACTTTATTTGTTAGTTGAGTTTTTCTTTTAACTAAATACTGAAAGTTTAACATATAATATAAGCTAGACAACATAGGCAGTCATGCCACTAAGAGATACAATAGTCAGATTTTATTAAGTTATGTGCTTGTATAGCATTAATACAACTACTAGGCAACAATTCACTTGTGTCTATAAAGGTTAATGAACTAGACCAATCTTAGAAATGAGATTGCTAGTGGACTAATTGTCACTGTGAAAAATTAAGTAACATTGTAAAACATTTCTATCCATCTATAAATAATAATGACAAGAATTGAATAAATAATGTACAATCCTCTTCAATAAAATATTTTGTATTTGCATCACTCTATTGACCATAAACATAACCGTATCCAAATGTTAGATTATTTAAAGTGCAGAAATAATATCTGTAATTATTTTGCAGAGAACTTTTGATATTAGAAATATGTTAATTGTTCGTTAATATTTTATTTTGTTTTTATATAATTGTTATTAATAATAAAATAATTGTTATATTTATAATACAAGTGTCTGTCATTACTGAAATCATCATTCTTTACAAATTATTGAAATAAAGGAGGTCATACTTCCACTTTGTTAAATTAATTTTTTTTATTGAATCCAATTGCATCATTTATTATATCGTCTCCAATTATAATATAAAATTCAATAAGGTATGTTGAGGTATAACAAAATCCCTTTGATCTTAATTATGCCAGTAATAAGTTAATTATAATATTTAATTTTATATTTTATTAAATAAATAATTTAATTAGATTTAGTTAAGAACTCTGAAAAATAATCGATGTGACTTTGCCTTTAATCTGAGAATGAGAGAGTTAATTGCTAACCCCATCTGAATAAACACACTTGTTTATCTTATAGTAAGTCTTTGTACAATGTACATTGCAATACAGTCTATGCATGAAAAAACACATTAAGATTATTTTGATAAATCCATAAAAGTACTCTAAAGGAAAAATCATTATAATAATTATACATATCAAGATTTGATACAATAATTATTTATTATTACAAATATATGTTCATTTTAGTTTACTTTCTTAAAGATACAACCAATCTCAAATTCATTCCACATAAATGCACTCATCTCAATCAATTGTTTTTTGCTCCTGCCCAATTGGTTACAATACCTATTTGATGGTATTCAACAACATGTTTTTCCTACAATGGATTCATCACCAGCTGATTATTAAAATTTGAGATCTCTTTTGTGACATGTTTTTGAAAAGAAAAACATGTTGTAGACACAATTTACACATTATGTATATGATTTGATATATAAATAAATGAACAGCAAAAATAAAAATTTTTCTCTTTTTATCTACATTTGTTAACATAAGAAGAAAGAAAAACTTTATTGCTAATCTTTAAACATATCTTGAATAATTTACTTATCTTTATTAACTCATGCTTTTAAATAATATTTTCAGATCTGCCATCAGATTTACATTAAGAATTGATAAGTTGTTTAAATAAAACTTCTATTTGGAAAGCAGATTAAACAGGGTTTGAAATGCTTTATATTTTTATAACTACATAATTCAAATCTTTGCAGATATCAAAACCATTTTTTCTTATTTTACAGTGCAATTCATCATCAGGTTTCATACATATCTAAATACTTAATAATATGACCAAATGCATAAACTAACTTTCATTTTGTTAGGCATTTTACTGAAGTCACACATATATTCACATATACACCAATTTATACATTTTTATATAACTTTATAATATAATTAGTTATAATATATGTATATACTAATGTCTATAATAAAATTTTGTTATCACAATCATTAGTTAAACATTTGCTATTAATTAATTAAGTGATCATTATTGAGAGACATTGAATAGTTAAGTAGTAAATTTAGCCTAATATTTATTTAGATATCTAAACTAAGATTTTGTGTTAACTTTCCTCAAAGTTAAGAGAGAAATTTTTAGTTTTTTTTAATATTCATTTTTACTAGTAGAGCAAAGTTATTAGGGCATCTATGAAAAAGAAATGCCAAAATTCTTTATTTCTAATATAAAACTATTATTCTTGGAGTTTGTGCTTTGTTTAGACATAAGTATATATGAAAGTGTTAAGAACCTTTAAAATAAAACAGGCAAAACTCACTATATATATTGCCACACACGGCAAGCTAGAATAATCAATGGATGCTAGAAGGCTTATGCATAAAATCCCCGATCTAGTCTTACTCATCTAATATCCCCTGTTTTAATAACAATTATAAGCACGCATAAGAAATGGTAAGCATGTGATGTTTATAGGTTTAAAACCAATCCTGCCTAATAGGATAGTGGTGGCTATGGTTATTAAAGAACCAAAGACACCAAAATGTATAGGTGCTGAACTGAGTTCAGACCTACATGACT
The DNA here is from genome assembly GCA_028023455.1 of Epiperipatus broadwayi. Lineage (NCBI taxonomy): Eukaryota > Metazoa > Onychophora > Udeonychophora > Euonychophora > Peripatidae > Epiperipatus > Epiperipatus broadwayi. Next base: position 51,785 of record JAQFVV010001062.1, on the reverse strand, counting down.
ATATATAAACTAATGCACTTGGATTGAAAATATTAAGGGGTTTTCAATTTAAGACTCATAGTTTTGTAGTTAAGTGGAAATAAAAGGTGGCTGCTAGAGGTTTGAATTAGATCCTAAGATTTAGGCGCAGTGCTCTCAGATCCAAGGCTCCTCACTGATGGTCATAAGCCAGAAACTAGTCTAGGGATATTGGATGAATAGGCATTAGATGGGGATCTTATGCACAAGCTCTTATATCATCCATTGATTACTCTAGCTTGCTGTGTGTGGTAATATATATAATGAGTTTTGCCTGTTTTAATAACAGTTATAAGCAAGCATAAAAATGGTGATCATGTGATGTTTATTGGCTTAAAACATTTAAAATATATGAAAAATAATAACTTATTGCTATAGTTCTGAGTCAATTAATTCAAGTGCATAAAACTGCCATGACAAACAGATTTTATTACTATAGTGCAACTGAAAGATAAAACGGACTTTAAAAAGTCCACAGTATTGTAAAGATTTTACCAACAATCAATTATAGGTGTGTATTTAAAAATAAAACATTAGTCACTAATATTTTTGACTGGTAATAATGGGAAATTTTATTTTTAACACTTTTGCTTTATTTTCTGTCCAAAAAAAAGTTTAATGAGTATTTATTGAATAATAGTGGATGATCTATCTAGGCTAATTAGAAGCCTGCTAACCATATCGTTTCATGTTGGAGACACCGTTTTTCAATTTTATACTTTTATCTTGGGATTTCTTTTTTCAAATTCTTATGTTAGAAACACCATTTTAGGAGTTATTAAAACCTATATAGTGTCCAAAAGTATATATATGATATAAGGATAAAATTTTGAAGTTTTTTTTTTAACTTAGATTTGAACTTCAATACATGTGCATCATACATGGGTGTGCTCATTATTATTAGCTCTTAATAAAAATAAGCTTTAATAAAAACCTGGGGATAATGTAGAGTTAATTCCAGCATTAATATTTTTTAACTCTATTATAGGTCTGCTGTCCAATTCAAAAATAAAAATGCAAGACATGGAATATTGGATCGAAAAAAGGTTTATGTAAGTATTATGAGTTGACTTAAAAGTGTATATACAAACTGTTTACATAAAATTTCTAGGCATTACAACTGCACTATACAGAAAAATATTGTGAATAATAGATTATATTATAATAACTTAAACAATATAACGTAACAAAAAAAAACTAACAAATTTATATTACCTTTTTGAGAAATGTTGGTGTAAAAGTCTAATGCTTTCACTTTCAATAATCAATTATTATTTAAAAGTGTTGGGTGAATTGAAGCTTATCGAACTGCCTTTATATTTTATCTAAGGATTTGCTGTCTTTAAATATGGTTGTCAAAACATTGAAAATGTTGATGCCTGTTTTGACTATTGATTGGCTTCTTTGATATATCTTAGCATTATAAAATACGCTTTATATGTTTATGTCTGTTACACTTTTAAGACTATAATCTGCATCAAGAATTGATTCTATTTTATGCGGGATTTAATTACATAATATTTTAACAATAGTTCCAGACTAAAACTATTTTTATAAAAAAGGTTCAATTTTATTCCAGAATGATGGTAAAAAAATGTTGTTCTTTCATTTGCTATTCCTTCAAGTGGTCAGTGATAGTCAATCCAGAAAAACTTAAATTTAAGTTGCCACTTTTTAATGATGAGCAATCAAACTAATCCTATATATATATATATTGCTGTGTGCTATATATATCAAATATGCTGTATCATAATTAGAGTCCGAACATAGCATATATATACACACTATTGCAAAATGTATAGAATAATATAATATAAAATACATTTTAAAATACATGAAATACCAAAATTTTGCTTAAAATGACAAAAAATCCTGAATGTGTTTAACATAAACCAATGTACTTAAAAAAATAAAAAGCAAAATATTCATATTAAAAAGTTATAAATAAAACAATGGAAGATAAGGAGTGTCTAATGTAAACAAGAAGATTTGTAACTATGATAATAAAACTACAAAAAATTAAAGAGACAATTTTACAATTAAAAAACAAAAAAATAAAAATAAAAAGCCAAAAAAATCCAATCTAAATAAAAAATTTAGACAGAGAGAGGTCTAACAAAACTGTTCCTGCTATCATTACAACTTTCTTTATTCATTTATAATTAAATCAATAAACAAATACTTTTTTAATAAGTTAACTCAAAATGATACACATATATAAGATTGAATTACAAGTGATCATCAATTGTTCAATGAAGAAGGATAAAATTGACTCTACTAAGTAAAAGAGAAAAAACTCTAAATTATTTCCAGTACTGAAAAAATTGTCATAAAACTGCAACTAGTATCTTAAACCAGTGACATTCAATGAAATTTTAATAACATATTTTTTTAATTATTACAAAAAATCATACACAAGGCAGAATGGCATGTGAAAAAAAGGATTCAATTAATATATTCTTTTTTTTTCATATTTATTTAATCAAACAGATTAATAAGAAAGATAGCCAATACACTTATATCTCACTTAGCACACGACCATTATGCAAGAATTCATCACATTAATTATCATCAATGTGTATCTCTTATTTTGATCTACAACTGATTATTCAGCATAATAATCGCAAAAAAAAAAAATAAAGAAAGAATTTGAATTTTTTTTGTTCCCATGAAAATGCAATCATTTTGTAAAATTGATAACATCATAGAATAATGATTTTCTGTCATCCAAAAGAAAAATAGTGGCATGCATGCTACAAATGTATAATGCAGAGTTTATTCATTATACATAGTACAGTATACAATATATAGTATTTTGATTATAAAATTAAAATGTGGTTAATGTAACCTACTTTAATTTTCCTCCAGGGTCCTTGCAAAACAATCATTGCATTAATTAATGACATATTTAAAATAAAGTTTAATGATTACAAAAGGAAAAAAGTGCTTCATTCAGTTCAATAAGTAATCAAAATCTTATTTTGATGATGTATAACAACCAAATGTATTAATATACCTTAACTTTAAAATTATCAATTCACTCACTTTTATAGATTAAAATTTTTATCAGTCATATTTTGCTTGCAACAAAAATTACAATCATAATTTAGTAATTGTAAAATTTAATTCCTCTAATTGTAACTTATTTTGAGGGGGGAAATGATTTTGTCATTATGCAATGAAAATCATTAAATATAAGTGTAAGATATTAATTACTGTTCATTATTTGCTTAATTTTACATTATGATATCATAATCTGTTTCAGAGATATCCAAGTCAAAGGGGGCATTATTAAATACATATAGTGATACAGTGCCAGAAAAAGAAATACATATTTCAATCAATGTAAAATTAAAAGTCAGTTTTAGTTATATATGATACTGTTAATAATTAATTTTAAAATATGTATAATATTAACTGAAATATTCAATCAAAATAATTTTAAATTAATTTTTTTTAGTCAAATTAAAATTACTATTATCATTTATCTAAAGGATTGTCAGTAAAAATGAAAAAGGAAAGAGAGGAAATTATGAATTTTGTAATTAATAATCTATTATATATGATCAAAAATTACTAAATCTAAGTTAAAAAAATAATGTTTACTTGCAAGATTGTAACTTATAATCTCAGAATTTGTTTTAGATATATCCAAGACAATGGAATTATTGCAAATTTAAAAAATTATAGTATCAAAAAAAAAACACAAATTTCATTCAGCATAAAACTAAAAATAAATTTTGATTGTATATTATTAATAATGAATTTTCAATTGTGGATTGTTATGCATTAGCTAAAAGATTCAGTCAAGCAATTTTAAATTAAAACCTTTATGAATGTTAATTTTAATCAAATAAAAACTGCGATAAATTTTAGTTAAATCAAAACTGCTTATCATTGCAAATATACTTTCAATTAAAGTAAAGGAGGAAATAATTCAATGCATAATACATCTAACAGTAAATTTTATATTATGAAAATGCAATACAAACAATTTGAGAAAGTTTCATGCTTTTAATTTTTATTTAAATGACTTGTATTTCTGCCATTACAACAACGTACTACATTATTTAAAAAATAGTGAGGTCATTTCAAGAAAATTGTTACCACACATATTGAAATGTGACATCCCATACCTTAAAAAAGACTATAGGTAGAATATTTGTATATAAAGAGCTAATTGATTAAATTTTTATAGTGCATAATGTAAAAAAAGAAATCTTAAATATGTATTACAATATTCAAACATTAGATACATTTCTTTCTTTTTTAATATGTCAGAATTTTTATTTTTTCAAAGTTAACTGTGTGATTAAGTTGTGTTAATGAGCAATTCTATAAATTGGCTATCCTTACACTGTTAATAAATAACAAGCTTTAATGGTCACAGTAGTAGAGTTAATGAGATATTATTAAACATTACTTTTTTAGTCCTAAATAATTTCACATAAATAATATAAGACTATGAATTAAAAATAAATGAAACTTCAATATAGGTTTTTTTTTCAGCACAATGATTAATAATTTGGCAGAACACAAAAAGTTGCTAATTATGAGTTTAAGTTTATTTCTCACTTTTTTGTACATTTAGACAGTGAAACCAAACTTTTTTTCTAATGATATTGGATTGTTTTTCCAAAGTTTACACATGCATACATTTTCAAGTGGAATAATTGCAGCATCTAATATCATCTGAACACCCTATCATTTCCTTAAATTATGGATCAAAGAAGCATCATAACCTTCACAATGTATTAATTGTAACAATTAATGCAGAATTTTGTCAACACTTTGGATAAAGATGCTAATAAAAAATTAATGATGAAAACATTGAAGAGTTTTTGCAATCTCACATGAAAGAACTACTAAAAGAGGGATTAATGCAACTTGATGAAGAAAGGGAAGACAATGAAGAAAAGAAAATCAACACTCTGCAGAGAAATCATGAATAACATTTTAAAAGAATTTGATCTGATTTAGAATGCTACATCAAATCTAAAAGTGCTCTAAGTTGATGAATGTGACCTCATAATACACATGTTATATGAAAAGAAAATCAAAAAAGCAATTTAACTATTCATTCTAAACTTTTTTACTAGATACCTTCAGCTATCAACACCTTCTGTACTTCCTCCAAAAAAACAAGATCTTCAAAGAATTTAAAAGATAATGCTAGAAATTAACATAAGCCACTGATGATTCAGATAACTGGATGATGAGTGCTAAATGAATGGATTATAAAAAGAACTACTTTAAGCTAAGAGTTTTTTTACATAGATTTTAGTTGCATTATGTTACATATATACATATTACAAGTGCATACCTGCATATTACATAATAACATAGTTTACAAATGTATATATTGTATACTAAGGGTTTTTTTAAATTATTATATATGCTACATTAAGTTGTTTGATAATAAATTTATGGTATAATTTTCATTAACAGGAACAAGATAACTTTTTTTTCACAGAAAACCATTATAATCTTTTCTTTTTTTATATGATCATCTTTCTTTATGATGAGTTTTGGGGAACAGATTTTCATCATTAAGTAGGTTAAAGCTGTACATAATTCAGGCATAATCTTTCTTTAAACTCTATTACTAAACAAAACAAAACTAAAAAAAAAATTAGCTTAAAGTGCAAGCATAAAAATAACCTTGTTTTTATATATTGGGCTATTTCCTCATCTAGTATTGAACATTGAATGTCTTTAGAAAAATTAAACTTTATATTTTTAAAGTACATTCAACTGTTAGTAATAGCACATAGGTTAGTATATGCACAAATGTTTTGAGAAATGCCATTCCCCTCTCTTCTTCAGGTGTTGCTGGCCTGACCAGTGACAGTACTAGCATGGGAATCAAACCTGGACTCTTAGATTTCTTAATATTGAATTTTAAGGTAACACACTAATCAAAGAGTCATCCTGCCAAAGGCAATAATCAATAGAAATTTCATATACTCATCTATAAGGTTTCTTCTGATTTCTCCATTTTTTCTTAAGGGCAAAGTTGATTAGGAAAAAATGGAGAAATCAAGAGAAACCTCATAGATAAATATATGAAATTTTTTCTGACTGTTACTTAGGTAGGGTGGCTAATTTGGTTAGAGCATTATCTTAAAATTCAATATTCAAGAATCTAAGGTTCCAGATTCAATTCCCATGCTAGTACTGTTACTGGTCAAGCCAGCAATAACTGAAGAAGAGAGGAGAATAATACCTCTCAAAAAGTTGTGCATATACTAAGCTGTGTGCTATTACTAACAGTTGAATGTACTTTGTAAATTTAAATAAAGTTAATTTTTTTAAAGACATCTAACACTCAACACTAGATGATGTAAATAGTCCAATATATAAATACAATTAAAATTCCATCATCACAAACATTCAGGAAAACACAGAAATGATTTATTCACTTTTATAAAATCAAAGGCTTGAAAAAGTTAAATTTTCTTATTTATTCCTATGAAGAGAGGAACAATTCCTGAAAATTGTAGTGAAGTTGAAAATATTATTTATCTATTCTTTAAAGCCTGCTTTTTGAAAAGTGACTAATACTAATCATTGCCAAAATAATTGTGTTTCACATATAACAGAATTACTAAAGTGCATATAATTGTAATACTAATGCTACAATAATGACAAAAATATGGACAATTGATATATTATTGCAATGCTACAAGTCCTAATAGAAGTTCGGTTACAACCATCATTAGAATAATACATTCCTTTTAGATAAGTATATAGATCCTGAATTTGCAAATTTTCATGTAAAACTATGCTCGTGATAAATCTTCTATCAAGAATATTCTTTCTAAAACGATGGAATTAATGGAAAAGTCTATTGAAATAATATATAATCTACATAGTTTTGAACAAGCTAAAACTAATTTCAGACCCAATTTTTGTATTATAATGTATTGGTTAATTCACAAATCTGTATTTGAAAGGTACCAAAAGACAAAATAAGCGACTGAAATAAAAATAAAAACGAGCTTTTTTCCAAAATTAGCATATTAAAAGAGCTACAATAAATATTTATTTGTAAAGTAAATAGTTTGTTGATCAAAAAGCATGATTTATTTTAAGTACAAAAACAGTTTTTTTTAATGTTATAATTCTTATTGAAATCAATTACGAATTGGAGACTTTTTTTTTTTTTTCATATGTCATAGCATCGGCCGGGAGGCGAACTCACAACCGTCTACAACCAACTATTTGCTTGCAAGGCGGCTGCGTTACCTCTCGGCTAACAACGCTTGACTATTTGGAGACTTATTAGAATTGATTTATAAGTTTTAAAATTCTAGAGATAATATTTAACAAATGTTAAGAGTTTATCTATTGAAAATTAGGTATTTTTATTTTAAACCATTAAGCATCACATGATCACCATCTCATACTAGCACATAATTGTTTATAAACAAGACAAAACTCTCTTCATACAGTAGTGCCATCCTGTGCCAACCAGAGTAATCAATGGATGCCAGAAGGCTTGTGCATAAGATCTAGGTGCAGGGTTCTCAGATCCAAAGCTCCTCACTGACCAAGCAAGAAACTAGTTTGGGGATATTGGATAAATAGGCATTAGATAGGGATTTTATGCACAAGCCTTCTGGCATCCATTGATTACTCTGGTTGCCACAGGGTGGCACTACTCTATGGAGAGAATTTTGCCTTGTTTATTTTTGTTTTACATAAATAACGTTTTTAATACCATAATTTTCAGTTAAATTTTAAATAGAATATTTAAAGCTTCTATTTCGTCACACATTTTTGTTAGCATTAATATTTATTATTATAGTGAAAAAACAATGTTAGATTAGAAGACAACTTATTCTCGAAAAAGTTGTTTAACATGAAAAATTTTAAATACAAATGCAATTGCAACTAGTAATTAATATTTTTCTTCATTCATTGTTTAATCAATAAAGTTATATATTCGGTTGTGAGGAGGGTGGAACATTTGAGCACTCAACAGGTTTAACGCAAGATTTCCATTTATTGGAATAAACTGAAAAGTATTTTTGCTATTGTTATTCTCATTGGGAATTGGCTATATTTTAGCTTTTAAACCTGGGTCAAAGTATTTTAAGAGAATTATCATATATGATCAATTTTATAATCTGCACAATCATATTTATTTACTCTAAAACTCCATCAATAAAAAACTTACTTAGTTTTTGATCATATCTAAATTTCATCTTTCAACAGTTAATCTATTACATTTTTACAGAAGTATATATTAGTAAGCAACAGACAAATTCTGACAAAACTAGAAAGAGTCCTTTCTTGGAAGTGGGGGGGGTGGGAGAACTAGACACTCTCCCACTCCCTGAGAAGAAGAGATGCTGCCCAAAGTAAAATTATATAATCTAATGGAGATTGATTTTATTCATGATTTCTTATTGGCTTAAGCTTAATAATGATTGTACTTAGATATCTGGTATGGATATTGGTCATATAAAAATATATGTTTAATATGGCAAAAGTCAAACAATATGAAAGTAGTAAAAAAGAGATCTAAGAAAAATTAGCAAGTTATAGTGAGGTTGACTTATTAAAAGAGTTACTGTATATTGACACTGGCTTCATATGTAGTATATTCCTTTCATCTTTTATTCGATATACTGAACATATAGATCATTATCTTCATCTTACAAACAATAGAGTTAGTAGAGCATCAACATTTAATTTTATTAAAGGAATCAAAATATTTAGAGCTCTAGTTGTCAGAATTCAAAGTGACATATTAAATCTCAAGTCCCAAGACTTCTAACAAAGATAGATATAGATGTTTAAACACATTACAGTGTTGATATTTTTCCAGAGGTAAAAAAGAAAATTGGAATTTTATTTATTTTTTGGAGAAAATTATATATTTAGGAAAGGGGGGTAAAAAGATTAGAATTATCTGTGGAGGTACAGAAATGTATGATCTAATGTTCAGTCATGATTTGATTGTTGAAGAAATTACATTAAATGCTTTTTGCATTAAAAACAGTGACAAAGAATAAATTCCTATTATGTAATTTAAAAAAAAAGAATAAATTCCTAGATCATTGTACATTGAATACTTTCTTAAGAAATATAATACAGGTTGCTGCAAATATAGAAAGATTGTAATACAATAGAAGAATAATTAATAGTTCCATGTCTTTAGTATAATCTCGTAAAATCCTAGGAACATATGAAAGGAAAAAATAATGGAAACTCTTAGAAAGAGTGCGGAATATCAGTAATGTTAGAGATAACCACTCTATCAATTAGAATAAATTATATCTCTTGTTGTGGTATTCTAAACTTTTTCTTGTTTAACTCGATCAAACAAGACTTTTTTTTACTTATATTTTTGCTTAGATATTAGCTTACATTAAATCTTATATATTAAATCTGTGCGAACTCAAGCACTGTATATCTTAACTACATAAAATGCTTCATTTTGAATGGTTATAATTTTTTAAGATATATATTTTTTAAAATTTAATGATTGGTGGAAAAATATGATTTTAAATATAAAAATGAAAAATAAAATTTATATATATAAAAAGAAGATGCATAATTTTTATAAAAACAAATAATTGAGTTTCAGATTTTTAGTTTATATTTTCTTAAGTGAGATTATTGCTCCACTAAGTTTATGAGTTCATAAAACGTTTACATAACTTTAACTTCCCAGGCTGGAGCATCAACACATTCCAAAGATCAGCGCCTGCCTCAGCCAGATAATGGAACTCAATGATTACGTTGTAAACATTAGTAAGCGATCTAAAATTCGCGATAATTCTTCTTGTCAGCCACTGGAGTTGAAATTAAAAAAACAGTTACTCAAGTTTTTAAATGTGTCTTTGCAAAATATATATATATAATGATTTAATAAACTACAAACACACGTTTAAGAAAACAATGCTAATTTAATTTAAATCCAAATAATTTACATCGAGATTTTTAATTTTTTAATTAAGGCAGATCCTTTTTTCTTTACTTAATAAAGTTACTTATCACTTATTTTCCATCAGCAGTTTTAATGAAGTTTGATAGTAGATAGCAGGAAAAAAAATGGCAGGGTAGTTTCTATTTCATAATAAGGATACATTTGCAAAATAAAGGGGGACTAGACACTGTTCCAATATCTGATCAGAGATCCATTTGTAGCCTTACCCTATACTGAAGCAGTCAATCTTAGACCAAGATTGAGCTTCACTGTTCTACTACTTAACCCACATTTCATCCTGCTTCTTTTTTGTCATCTGTATATAAACTATATGTGTATTTCTGAGAAGCATCTATAAAATTTATAAATATAAATTTTAAATAATTAATTATTTTAATATTAATGTCTCTAGATGCGACTCAGATATATACATATATTAACAGAGTATATATATAGAATTACAAGCAAACATTAGCACAGACTTTCACATGGCCCACCCTAACTCATAACACTGATACACTTGAACACATATCTTTTCAACATATATGTGTTCAAGTGCATCAGTGTTATAAGATAGTGTGGAGAGTGGCGGGTCGTGTGAAAGTCTCTGCTCATATACCCTATATATTACATATATAAACACAGGTATATAATAAGCCTGTGTGTTTCAGTTAAGCAAATATTGTAAATAATTTTGTATTTTTTCTTTGATTATATTTTATTTATTTTGTAATTATTTTTCTTTATATAATTACATAAAAACTCAAGATGGAAAGTGCAACATTAACTGTCCAAGAGTAATTAAAGGGATGGGAAGATTAGTTTGTTTCATGATTTTAAAAGGAATTTTTAAATCAAAGTTTAATGAAAGTAAAATTAAAACAAAGCTAATGGATTTTAAGTTAGCTGTTAATATTTTTACCAAATCTATTTCCAATCTGGAGATTGATTTGAATTTATTTTTGGACAGTTATCTAGCGATTGCATCTCCAATAACAATAGAGAAAATATTTCTGTAGATTCAGGATTCCATTTGAGTTTAAAAGTTCAATTAAAAACATTCTTTAAATAACTTAAACTTGTATAAATAGGGCTAAAAATCTATTGTGTGAAAGTTTGGTCAATAGATGCTAACCTAGTTCATGTCCTTTTGATTTTTGAAATGGTTTTTGAGTAGAGGGACCTAAGCTGCCTTTCCCTCAATCTTCAACCTGGCTCTTCACCATGCCACAATGTAGCTCCTACCAATCAAGAGTGCCTGTGCCATCAGAAAACTGCCGAGGCCAAGAAACATGCTTTTAGCTTAAGTAGAACCTGCCTGCCATGAAAGTCAAAGAATTCTGCCTTCCACATAAGATTCATCCATACTTCATTCCAGAGAAGCATGAGGTAACAAGCCAAAGTCATTATAATAACATTACCTGAATTCTAACTCCTAACTCTTAAAAATTAATGTTTTCTTTGTGTTGAACCTCTTTTTAATTCGCTAATTAGCAAGTATGTTAAATTAATAATCATTTTCTATGTATCAATTCTCTACAACCTAAATTAATCTTACTGTAAAATCTCTCATCCAACTCATGCTTATTATTCTTATAATTTAGTGAGGTTAGAATTTCTTATTTATGATATTTTTATATTTTTCATTTAATTTTATTTGTAAATGTCAATCAAACCCAATCTTATGAACTTGTATATCCCACGGTGGAATAGAAAATGGAAGAAATAATTAATTATGTCATGTCTTTATTTCTAAATAGCTCATAAGATTGAATTTCTTACTTAAATATATATATATGCTTTTTAAAAATATTTTATCGTAAATTTATATAAAATATATAAATACTTTTCCAATCTGGGGTAGATCTTGGTGTCTGTTAATTTATTGATTTCTTTATTTCAATCATGATGGCCAAAAGACTGGTGACCCATTCTATTTTGTTACTTGCAGTAATAGGTGCATGAATTTAGCTTTTTTATATATGTTAAACAAAGTAGTATTGATTCAAAAAGGGGGAGAAATTCATGCTTTATTAATTACAGTTTTAACTTCTGATTAATGACTTTATCTTACATGGGTCATTACTTTAACATATCATTATGTATTTGTTGAACTACTTAAGGCTTTATTTTAGTATTTAAATCTAATGTTTTCATATCCTTATAGTAGCATTGCTGTCATATGTCAGAAATTATTCATGAACCACATAGGGCTTTGATCTGATTCATCCATATCTTCTTCTGGAGAGTCATGATTTTCATTTGTCATTCTTTTTCCAAAGTATATATTTATATACTGCTCATAATCTGTCTGTACCTCACTCCAGAAGATTATGGAGCCTTCCGTTCGAAACAGGGGTATGTCTACTCCCTGAAACAATCCGATTAGTGTAGTTGAAGCTCTGCATGGACTTACCATAATACAGACCCATAAAAACTTTCTACCTACCTTTCCACTTAAGTACTGCTTGACCTGAAGCTGTCATACCACATTAAAATAGAAGAATGCCATTTTATCAGCTGAAGTTGCCACTCTCTCTTTCACTGATATGATGTTAGAACAGCAATTTGTTATAGTTCATTTTCTAGCCTGTTTAACAAAATAAATCATAATGATGTCTGATAATGAAATGTTTTTTTCTCTTTAAATATTTTTTGTTGGAGTTTTAGATCCAACCTCTCAAAGCTGCCCTCCCCTTTATTGAAATAAGCCATTCCTGTATTTATAGAGTTTTGCAATATTTGACTGTTAAATGTCAAAAATGTGTAATAAATAAATGTTTTTAGTAAATTTACGGATCATAATGTATCCTTATTTAATTCTTACAAATAAATGCTATGACTGAAGCTATGAATCAAATGCCAAGAGCATTCTATTAAAGTTGTATAAACAGCAAAACTTTATTATCGTATATTTATATGTGTTTTCTAAATGTATAAAACATCCACCAACCATCCAGATAAATCTGTTTTGTAACATTAAATAAAATCCAATTTCCAAATATATATTATGTATTGTAATGCTGCACTAGATTGATATCAGTCAAAATAAAAATAATTGATGCAAGATTGTCAAAATTTTGCAATTAAAATAAAGTTTAAACTGCATGAAGTTGGTCATATATATAAAATCATCTTGAATTTTGTTAAAATAAATACTCATATTTTAAACTTAATCCAGTGTGTTCAAATCTCATCAACATATTTATGTATGTTTTGAACTTATATCTTGGGTTCACTCAATCTCTCATCATCATCATCACCAATTGAGTTCTCATGCAAAACATTGTAGCATCAGGCCAGGAAAGAATGAATTCATGTGGTATCACCATAGATGTGGTCCATAGTGTTATAGATTTAGGGAAGGGGCAAATAGGTTAAAATTCATGATTGCTCCTGACCTGTGTATCTCAGGCACGATTGAATTTGGGGTACTTTTGCTTAGATTCTAAATCTTGTTGGATGGACATACATTTTCGACCGGTACAATACTAAGTTTGGTTAGAAAATGCAAAAAGTTCATTTTTTGATCACTTTATTTACTGAAGCTTATTAATAATTGTGTTTGAATATTCTTTTGAGTATAAATCATATATAAATGTATATTTATTGCATTAGCAAAGAAAATGAAAGTATTATGATGAAAAATACAAAAGACATCCTAAGAAAAGCTGGGAAATAATCCGAAGATTGATCTAGAATCAGGTGAGAGAGTGGTCCCTGTAATTTACATATTGTTTTTTATTGTTAAATCATTAAACTGCAATAAAAATATTGTATTTTCATTTATATCTTTATTTGTTTTAGATAAACACAATAACTACTTTTTTTACTATTTTTTTAATCCATTAGTATAAACTGGCAGTTACTTTAATGCACATTATCATTCTTAGTAGACATTATAATTATAATCAGTAAAAACATTTTAACTTCAGCAGCGAACTTTTAATTATAAAAGATTTTGTTATAATTCTTGCATAATTGTAGTTTCTCCATTGAATTTTTTATTAAGAGTATCTTTCAATTAATCTTTATAAAATAAATGGAGTCTGCCTACTCCATTAAAATCATACTTAAGAGTATCATACAAAGCTTCTATCTTTCATTCATATTACATGTCCAATCTAACAAAAATGTGTACTATATCACCATATTATCAAGGAAAGAACATATTGATTGGTCTCACTATTTTGTCATAAATTTTAGACTGTTAAAAAAAATCTTAAATAAAATTTTTCCAGTATCATTTGTTATAATGCTATGTGCCGGTCAAAACTCACAAAATGCACTTCAAACTCAGTCAAGCCAGAAATTTAGGTCAGGGACCAACCTGGATTCAAACTCATTCCTTAAATCTCAGATCAGACACCTAATGAATTACACATAATGATGACACATGAGAATTTATTCTAAAGTCTGTCCCACTAGCAGAGTGGAGAAGACAATGAGACTTAATATTAACTCCATTATAACTTAACTACAATAGCTATATGCATGTTTGTATGTATGGAAGTGGAGAAAAGGGAATTCGAATGACTCAAACAAGTTAGACAGTAACAAATAGTTTAATATAATCAATTAATTATATACATTAATGTGTGCGTGAATGAGTGATCTACTGAACGGTAGATAATTACATATTAGAATTCACACAAAGGGTTCTCATATGCTCTTTAAAAACTAAATAATATATATATATATTAACACACATCTTCACATGGTATGGTATTAAGATGCCAATCACTTATTAAAAAGATTACATAAGATTGCTATTAATGCTTTGGTTTACGGTTCTAAAATGCGGTGATTAACAGATTATTTCAGGGAGTGTTCCAGGATTCATTACATACCAAAATCACACTTTTCTTTATGTTTGCTGTAATATCATATAAATACAATTTATCCAAACTTCAAACACTTTTTAGCAAACTTTATTTGTACATACACCTACGTTTCGACTGACCTGCAGTCTTCTTCAGAGCTATGATATAATGAACAAAAAAAAACAACTATATAATAACACCATAAAAAAATTTTTTAAACAATAAAAAAACTAAAAACAACATAAAATATATATATTAAAAACCTGAAATAAATAATCAAACCCATATAAAACAATTAATATAAAATAAAATGTACTACATAAATAAAAAATAAATATAAATTATACATGTGTATTTTTAACTTTATACATATATACATTCAAGGACAACTATTAATCTAAATATTATCTATTTTATTATTATTAACAATCTACTAATTATCTGTATTCTTCATAAACTTAAACTTTATGATTAGTAACTAAAATTCTTTTAATTTTAAATCATATTTATTATTTTCTTACTCATTCTTCTTTTAAAATTAATATTTTATATTTATTATTGCTGAATATTTAAAACCTATAAACTTTATAATCTTTACACTTACTAAGGTTATTCTGATCTTCTAAATAAAATAATGAAAAATCGTTTTTTTTCAAAAAATTATCTTATACCCTAGCTCCCTCTATTACATATTATTTAAACTAAATATATATCCCCTACAACTCTTTATTTATATATATATATATATTTTACACTTTAACTTTTATTATATAATACTCATAAATTTATATTATACTTCTTTATATGTTTTTATATATATAAACCCTACAACTTTATTTACATATATATTTTTTTATTTTATATATTTTAACTTTTATCATTATTTTTATATAATTCTTATAAAAAAATTTTATACTGTTTTATATGTAAATATTATGCTAAGTTTATTAATTTATTTATTTATTATTATTTTTTATTATTTAATATCTATAAATATACCTAAATTTATACTCCTATTTAACCTAACATTTTTTATCACCCCCAACTTATTTATTAACAATTATCTCTTTACATATTTACCTCTATATATCTTATTTAATAACTATACCAATCTCATCCTAATCCCAGAATCTCTATTAAATTCTGGTTTTATCTTTCTTATTAATATAGCTTCTTTTATTTTCCTTTCTTTAATACTTTTTGTATATAACTTTATTTTTATTGAACTTTGTGTAAATTTGTGTCCTGTTTCTTTTGTATGTATATATATTGGTGATTTATTATCTGCCATATGTTGTTTTAGTCTTGTTTTTATAGAATTTTTTTTTTTGTTTCTCCTACATATTTGTTATAAGAATTATATAAAAATAATGATAAAAGTTAAAATATATAAAATAAAAAAATATATATGTAAATAAAGTTGTAGGGTTTATATATATAAAAACATATAAAGAAGTATATAATAAAAGTTAAAGTGTAAAATATATATATATATATAAATAAAGAGTTGTAGGGGATATATATTTAATTTAAATAATATGTAATAGAGGGAGCTAGAGTATAAGATAATTTTTTGAAAAAAAACGATTTTTCATTATTTTATTTAGAAGATCAGAATAACCTTAGTAAGTGTAAAGATTATAAAGTTTATAGGTTTTAAATATTCAGCAATAATAAATATAAAATATTAATTTTAAAAGAAGAATGAGTAAGAAAATAATAAATATGATTTAAAATTAAAAGAACTTTAATTACTAATCATAAAGTTTAAGTTATGAAGAATACAGATAATTAGTAGATTGTTAATAATAATAAAATAGATAATATTTAGAGTAATAGTTGTCCTTGAATGTATATGTGTATAAAGTTAAGAATACACATGTATAATTTATATTTATTTTTTATTTATGTAGTACATTTTATTCTATATTAATTGTTTTATATGGGTTTGATTATTTATTTCAGGTTTTTAATATATATATTTTATGTTGTTTTTAGTTTTTTTATTGTTTAAAAAATTTTTTTATGATGTTATTATATAGTTGTTTTTTTTTATTCATTATATTATAGCTCTGAAGAAGACTGCAGGTCAGTCGAAACGTAGGTGTATGTACAAATAAAGTTTGCTAAAAAGTGTTTGAAGTTTGGATAAATTGTATTTATATTCATTACATATATAAGAAAAACTATTTTCCCACCATTGCAGTCATGAAAATAAGTAAAATACACTTGAAAAATTATATTTGATTATAAGACAAAATATTTATTGAAACTTCTTTTAATTAACATTATACAATAAGATTGAAATAACATTATTAATTAATAAAATTGGTAATATTCAGCAGTTACATATATTTTTGAGTGAAGTGCAATTTTAATATTATAGCATTAAAATTAGGTCATGAAGCAAAAGAAATAATAGTATAAAGAAGTGGCAGTACTGACATAATGGTGGAGAAATCAAGGATAGGTTCATGCTTCTGGACAAAAAACAAAATCTAAGACTCCCTTCTTAGGGCAGTGCTTAGAGAAAAGTGGATAGGCATAGTGTGTGCCAGGCATACTGGAATCACCAATGCACAGAGGCCTTTTTATATGAAAAGAGGTGGTCATGGGAAGCTCAACTATCCATGGGACAGGACATAAGGAGAAATCTATGGGTTTGATCCTGTTGCAACCCCCAGATTTGAAGCATATATATAAATTCATGAAGATAAGTCAAATGTCAATAATGCAGCTACTGACATGGAATAGGATTTACTGCTCTAAAATAAATGACTCCTTATTTTAATGCTATAATTTATACAAATAATACGCTATGCCACTATAATATATACAGATATAAGATTTTATTTAGTAAAAGAAACATTAAAATTTATCCCCTTCCTTTTCTGCTATTTAAAATAATCCAATCCCACCTTTGTGGATTTTATACTGGGATATTTAAGTATTTGATATTTTAAGAGTATGAAAAATAAAAAAAACTAGCAGTTGTATAGAAAACAACTAATAGGTCACCCTTTCAGAATTTAAATAAATAACAAGCATTAATTAGCTTTAGTGTTGGATTTACCCTGTGTAGAATTGCTTCATTCTATTTAGAAATAAACAAATAACAAATTTTATAATAAAAACCAACATAAAAGGTTGATTCGTAAAAACAATCTGGTGAGCATATTAATTAATCATACATTATATTGTAAGGGGATGTTAATAACCTTAATTCATGGAGGTTTACTTAAAAAGAGAAAAGAAAAGATTTTTTAGAAATTCAGCTTGTCAGGTTGCTTGAAATGGCATATTAATAATAACTAAAGCAGCTATATAAAATCAAGTATATAATAATAAATACATATAAACAAATGACCATACCAAAGTCAAAGAAAGCTAGAGCATATGAGAGAGAATTAGATTTATAGAAGTTATTTGAGAGCAAATTACATTTTTACATAGTAGGAAGATACAAAGTTAAGTTAGTCATGTAAGAAATCTTGATGAGATTAGTTAGACTAGATTTACTTTCAGGTGGCAGCTTGAAAATAATTTACCTTGCACCATTTTTAAGAGTCCATTTTTCAAATTCTGGTTCATGCATGGCATTTCAAAAATCCCTGCAAGTTTTCAGGTAACAGCAAGATTCTAATCAGCATTCCAAAGTTCTCAGATTGGGCTTTTACTTCATTCTTAGGCAGCAGGATAGTACAGCAGTGAAAGATGATCTCCATGGGTTGGAAAAGTGATGGACTTTCTACTCAATAATCATTTTTTAAATTTCAAACCAGCATGAGTTATGTTGACAACATAGTTCTCTCGATAGTAGCTATCCTTCGGTGTTTAAAATCAGCCCATTTTATATTCTGCTCAGGTTTTTGTGAAATGCTTTTAATTTCTTATTTCTAGCTCAAACTCTAAGCTTCAATCTAACAAAATCTTAATTTTCTTTATCCATTGTTCTTGAAGACACAATCGTTAGATAACATTCCAAAATATATTCAAATCTATTTCCAGATTGACAATAGATTTGACAAAAATGTTTATAACAAAAGTAAAATCTATTAATCTTAATCCCCACTTTTTTTTTCAGTAAAAACTTTAATTAAAAAATTCCTTCTCAAAATTAAAACAATATTATATTTCCAACCCTTTTGTTATTTTTGGACAATTAAAGGTTGCATCTTCCATCTTGGATTTGACAAAATATACAATTTAATAGAAAATTTAAAAAGAAAAAGTTTTATAAATGATGCATAATAAACTATTTATAAAATTAATACTTAGTTAGTATGTTATATATACCTGAGCCACACCTATGTATTTTAATATGAAAAAGAAAAAAATTAATAATAATAAAAAATACTGAAAAGCTAAAATTTATAATATTTATGCGCACTTCTCAGACTTATATACATAAAATATATATACATAAATAGAGGAGTGGGATGGGATATAGGGTTTGAATATTGGTTAGTAGTTGGAAACATGAAGCTCAATCTTGGGCTAGATTGACTGCTTTAGCTATAGGTGTATGTTTCATTTCTATGTTATAAATTTTCCTGAATAATAGCCCTATATACAACTAATTTAGTAAAATAGTTATATATTATTATAGTAAAATAATCTGTCTGTCAACTACTAAATTCAGGAGCAGAATTTAAATATCTATTGCATCTCAATAATCCAGCTCTGCCTCTTTATCCAAAAAGCTATCAAGATAATTAAAATAAGCTATATTCTCAAACCTATAATCATTTAAGCACAGCTGAAGATTTTTCTTTCACGATTCTGTTTTGATGTTAATGCATCTGTTAATTTTTTAACACTAATTATCAAGCCAAAGTATTTAAAGATTGCATTTAAAATGTTAAGAGTATTCTGTAGGTATTTTTTTTGAATTGGAAAGAAAATCACAATTGTCACATAGTGATTCTGGAAGACAAAAAGATAAGTTCTTTCTGTTTTAAATCAGTTTAAATTATATATTTCAAAATGAAATGTATATAACATCTTGCCTGTTTCATGAATATACCTGTAAACAGTTCCAAAAACCATTGACATACAAATGGAAAACAAAGTGTATACAGTGATTTTTTTGTTTGACATCATTATATTTTATATATCTCCCATTTTCCATTAGCTGTAACAATGATTTTTCATGCTATTATGTTAAAGCTATATAAATGAATAAACATTTGATGGACAATGTGATTATTTTAAGCTTTGACATATAAACTGATAAAAGCATTATGTAATCATATCACTGCTTGAGAAAATTTACTGACAATAAAATCAGCATCTATATCAACAGTGGGTAAATGTAGCTCTCAGAACTGCATTTGACTCTTGGTTAAGCTAAATGTGTTTTCCATTAAAATATGATTTTATTTTTATTATTACAAAATGTTTTTTTAATTGTATAAAAGTTTGTAATATAATACAAATATTTATCAAATATTTTTATTACTTAGTCAAAATAAGTCATAGATCACATGACCCTATTCTCTTATGCTTGTAAATTATAAACAATGAGGATTGCCAATTTTATTAAAAATTATATCATGTATGTATGTACATACTGTTTTCAAATATATTGGCAAACACATTAATGACATCTACGGAATCTTTTAAAAATTACTACATGCATGTATGGAGTGATAACGTGAATATTTATGTTTAGTGCAAGTTTATAGTTGTACATTTCACTGATAATTTTCCTATCAGCTAAATGTCCTATTCAAGTTTTTTCAAAAAATCTGATAAGTAGACTGTTGTTTTATTAAGCAATATAAACTTGTTTATGATGCACAATTTTTCCATGATATGTGCACAAGCTTTCTAAAGACATATGCATTGGTTAGGAAATTTGTTTTAATTGTTAGAAAAAGACCACGTTTGTGATGGATGGATAAAATAAGGAAGAGAGTTGGGGTGATGTGGAAAAGAAAGGCTAGAGATCAGAGAAAATGGATTAACTTGGAGAATCCTTCATCCTGCAGTGGATCAATAATGGTTGGAAATGATGATGATGATGATGAATCAGTGCAATTAGAGTTTTATGTTTTTTAAAACAATTATTATAAAAAACTTGAAAATAAAACTGAAAAGTATTGGCTTGATTTTGGTATTTTTGATGATAAATAATAATAAAACAGACATTTAAGAATTATCAGGAAAATATCAACCAAAAATAAATATAGTCCAAAATTGCTTCTAATAATTCTAAATTGTTTTTATTATAATTTTAAAAAGACAATTTGTCTCCACTTACAAATCTTTTTAAACAAAAATATTTAGACATTTTAATTTTAATTAATTATTTATTAATATATTTGGTTTGAATTTTCAATTTTGAAAATAAATTTACTTAATTTTTTTTTTTTAACATGACCTCGACAATATCAAAAAATGAAAATACGAACAAGAAAGTAGAAGCTTTCAGAAAGAATGGGTAGGAAAATTGGCTTTTATTGGCAATAATGAAAAGTCATGGGGTCTTATTTGTAAAGTTACAATTGCAAACTACAAAGTAAGCAATTTGCATCAACATTATGAAGTAAGTCATTCCCACTTTTCAATTCAATATCCATAGAATTTAAACTTGTGAACAGGGAAAGCATCATTGCAATAAGGTCTTCCTAAGTAACGAGAGCTTTGTCTTCTTTAGTTGTGAAGATGAAAAAGCCAGTGAAGCTCGCTTTTTTAGTAGCTTAGAATATTGCCCATGCCAAACATTCAATGTATTAAAAGAAACTTGGAAGAAGTGGTTAAAGCTTTGGATCCATATAATACAAACTGCATAAATTGATCACATCAAGTTCTTATGTCATGCCATACAATTGAATGGTGTAATAGTGAAATTAGTAAAAATATTGAAAATAGTTTGATGTTTAATTCGAAAATTGTACAGCATTCAGTTTCACTCTCAATAAATTTACAAACATTCAGGATGTTCCAAAATTGACCTTTTTTGTCCACTATACATCTGCAGACATAAATGTGAAAAATTTTTACATCTACTCACTCTTACTAAAATAACTTGCAATATCAATGTCAAAAATGTGCTTGATGAGGTAATGAACAGGTTTGAGCTCCACCATGATAAACTTGTAAGTGTTGTAATTAAAAGAGCCTCTGCAATGATAAAGAAAAACCTAGGTCATATTGATATTTTAAACAACAATTATAAAATTCCATATTTTGTATATCTTCACTATATAATTCACCACAAATATCTCATAATGAAGTACTCAAAATATGAAAATGTGTGGAAGATTGGTTTGGAGATTGTGAATTTAATTAGAACATTTTTAAAAAGTTAAATGATAAAAACAGATGAATTGCTTAATGTTCTTTCCTTACAGTCTTTTATAAGATGGCTGTCAACCTAAAATGTTATGGGCCATTTTGTGGAACTCCTAAATCCTATCATAACATTTTCAAAAGAAGAAAGAAAGAATGCCCAGAATTAGAAAACGAAATTTGACTTTCTGACTTAATGTTTCTTACAGACATTGTGGCACATAAGGGAAAAAATGATTAGTGATTGTTACAAACCGTATTTAGTTTTGAAGTTAAACTTTAGCTTTTTGTGCACCATTTTAAGTCCAGAATATTTCATCATTTTCCACAAGTAAAAAGAAAAAATATAATTAATATCTAAGAGGAAAAATTAGACAAATATAAAGAAAAATTGAAAGATTGCAAGTGAATTTCAAGTGTAGGTTTGATGATTTGAAAAGTTTTAAATCTAAATTTGCACTTTTTGTGAGGCCATTTATTTGTGATATTATTGAAGATGGATTTTCAGTTTCTGAAATGATACTTGTTGAAAAAGCAACTGGGAAATTGTAGTTGTTAGAGATGAGAGAAGATCAGGCATTTCAAATGTAGTTCCCTAATTGAATTGTGGAAACTTGTGCCAGTAGAATTTCAATTTTGGGTACAAAATATTTCTGTGAAATGTTGAATTCCAAATGAAGTCAGTGAAGTCAAAATATCATTCACGGTTGACCAATCAGCATTACAGAATTGCTGTAAACAGCTTTAACAAATTATGCCAATTTTCAAATATTTAATCAAAGGTCTTCATTAAATGTTATATTTTTTATTAATGAATTTTTATTACTAACATTTTGAAATAATTATTTTGTATTTTATTTCTTTCTCTTAATTATATTTATTTATATACCTTATGCAGCACTTAAATTTTGTGTGGAATATATCATCATATTAATTAAGTTAAATAAAATTTGACAATATGTATTAATTAATTATTGTGTACTTAAATAATATGGTGTGGCTTTTTATAAAGCATGAAAAAGTGGTATGCAGTTCTCATAGACATCATATATTCTCACATCTGGTCCATATGCCTAATTCTTTAAAATTATATTGAGGCTTTTATGACAATATATCTTTGATTGAAACAAACATATTCAGTAAAATCCTTGAAAGTACTTTTGCTGTGAAATATTACACTATAAGTATTATAATCAATATCTTTAATTTTATACATTGCAATGATAAAATCACTCTTAAGATCAGGTGGCATAATTTCATGGGTCCATATATTTTTAAAAGAAATTCCTATTACTTTGAATCTGAAGTATCATTTGTTCTTAAATTTAATTGGTATTTTATCAGGCTCTACAAAATGTTCACTTGTTTTAGTTTTATTGAACATCATATCTTTAATGAATCTAGATAAATAGGTTTATAGGTTTTATATTTACATCCTTCATCTCAATTCAACTATATCCCATCATTATATCCAGGTAAGATCATCTTCTTTCACTTTGCATGCATTTTGTGAACTGCAGGGGATGTAAAGGTATCACCCATTTGAATCTCCATCCATATGTTGATGGCTCGGTATCTTTCATCATATTATTCTAATGTAAGATAGGTATATATTTAAAAAAAAGCCATCTGAATTGTATATTATTATTCAAAAGTTGATCAAATAGTTTTTATTTGTTAGAACTATCATAATTATAATATAAAAGAGTATTATTCACTCATTTAAAAGGCTTAGAATGTTTTGAAGACCATATAGTACTTTCAATAAATGCAGAAAAAGATTGGGAGACCTTGACTTGGAACCAATTGTATCATTTTGCCATATCAGTCCAACAATCATTATCTTTAGGACTTTTCTATTAGTGAATAAACTTCTGTTTTTAAATCGGTTTTATGCCTTATTATTTTTCCAGGAAAAATTTATATTTATTCGTAATTTATATAGTCATTATATAAAAAGCTGTCATTACTTTTTGGATTTTTAGTATATCCAAAAGCATACATTTATATTGTAACATACTTTTTAGAAGATTTCCATGTATTCTTAATTTTAAAAACTTAAAAACTGAAACAGCAAAGTTTAATATTCATGGGTATTATAATGTAGCATTCAAAGTTATTTTTTAAAAATAAACTATTTTTTCTTAACTATATGATTTTAATAACATTTATTTTTTAATTCAGATAACAATGGAACTATGAAAAAGTACTGATATAATTATCAAAATCTGCACCCATGACATAAGATATAAATTTAATGTCTTTTATATTTTGACTCCTAACTATAACATAATCCATAAAATGTTACTGTTTGAATTTGAATGTCTAAACCAGAGTATTTATGACAGTCAATCCACATGTTGAGCAAAAATTTGAAAAAAAAAGAATCCAATCTAGTTCAAATAGTCAATCTCTCTATTATCATTAACTTTGAGTCAACATTTACAATTTTTACAAATGTACATCAAATTTCAGTCTCCAAAAAAATTTTTTTTTATCAATTGTACTGCTGTGTAACGCTTTCCAATAAACAAGAAGAGCTTTCATTTTCGAAGTTTCTGAATCTTATGTTAAAAGTAAAATCATTGATGAAACAATATATTCAGGAATTCTAAATCACAGAAAATCTAATATCAAGTACATTTTTTTTAACTGAATGATTTGCTTTATGAATTGCAGTTATATACTTATGTTATTTACAAAGTAATTCAGATCTTGAGTTCACATTGAACAGAATTCTTATCCAGATAACATAAGCTTTAAATAAGTATATTTTTTTATTACTATAATTCTACATAAGTGCATTATAAAAAGGAAAAATACTAAGTCTAAAAATCTATTATAAAACATCTTAAACATTTTGGTTTCATTAAGCAAATCTTCAACCAAATTATTAACTTTGAAGATTGCTTATTCTTATAATTTTATAATATATATATATGAACTAATTCAAGGAAATATAAAAATACAAATAAAAAATGCACACAATTACTTCTCTATAAAGCTGCTTTAATATTTTAACCAGAAGACTGGTTTTCATCAGAAAACAATAAAATGGTTATTTCCAGAATTTAAACTTTAACAAATTACAAACATTTACATATCAAATAACAAAATTAATTCCTATAGGTTAAAATTCTTTATATAACAATTCTTATTGATATGAATTGTTTTATTATTGTTGTTATCTGACATATAAATGTTTGCAATTTTTTAATATTTAAATTCTGGAAATCGCCATTTTGCTTTCTGGCGAAAACCGGTCTGCTGGTTGAAATATTAAAGCAGCTTTATAGAGAAGTAATTGTGGGTGCTTTTTATTAGTATTTATGTGTGTATATATATAATAAAGAATGGAAATGTGAGATAATATTCATGAAAATAGAAAATAACTTTTAACCTTTGATGTTACCAAGAAACGATCAATTAGTACTAATTGAAAGTTCCTCATGCCAAATCAGTTTGTCCATTAAACCTATCATAGCTTTTTGTTTGAGGTTTGTTGATGTAAAAGGTGTCCTACTTTACTTCAAAACCAAGTTCTTATATGGATGTAAACCTGGAAAACTATTTTTATAGTTGGGAGAATGTGAATAAATAGCAACTTTCTTGACATTGTGCAAATAATGTTTTTAACTTCTCCAGAGGGTTGTATATGTTGAATTAAATATGTTTCATGGATTGTTATTATAATAAAGAATGGAAATAAGAGATAATGTCCAAGTAAATATAAAATAACCATTAACCTTTGATGTTATTAAAACAGCAAAACTCATTATACATATTGTTACACACAGCAAGCTAGACTAATCAATGGATTCCAGAAGGCTTGTGCATAAAATCCCCATCTAGTGCCTACTCATCCAATATCCCCAGACTAGTTTCTGGCTTGTGGCTCTCATCAGTGAGGAACCTTGGATTGTGGAAATACGTATAGTGAGTTTTGCTTGTTTTAATAACAGTTATAAACAAGCATAAGAAAATGGTGATCATGTGATGTTTGTTGGCTTAAAATCTTTGATGTTATTAAGAAATTATTAATTAGTAATAATTGAAAATACCTGATGCCAAACTAGTTTTTCCCTTAAACCTATAATAGCTCTTTTGTTTGAGTTTTGTTGAAATAAAAGGGGTCCTCTTTTACCTCAAACCCAAGTCCTTATATGAATTTAAATCGTTAGATATCTGACTATATCATGTGACTAAGTCTTTAAACTGAAATAAAAGTACACAAAAAAATTGTTGTATTACTGAAATTCTAAATGATACAACATAAAAACAAGATGGTTGGAATAGATACAGTTAAAATTGATTGCTATTTATCTTTTTTTTTTTTTTTAAGTTAATATGTAAATAAAAAGGTAAAAATGCAAATAATAATAATTTTTTAATATTCTATTGTGTCTGGTTAAACAAAATTATATATATTCATTGTTTTAATTAAATAATTTTATTTCATGGTGGGGGGGGTCTTTTTCACATGATAGATGTATATACATAATTTTACTTGCAAATATAGATATATTAAAATTGGCCAAATTAGTATTTCTAATATATAAATAATTGTTTATTTATTTACAAATATGATTTTGTGCAATTTTATTGACTTGATATTTGAGAAAACAAAATGGAATACATATAATGCAAAAAAGACAATATTATTTTTTTTACATTTTATTGCGAATCCATTAATGATATCATCGTAATTTTATTATTATTATTATTATTATTATTATTATTATTATTATTATTATTATTATTATTATTATTATTATTATTATTATTATTATTATTATTATTATTATTATTATTATTATTATTATTATTATTATTTTGCATATTCTGATTCAATACATAAAGTGAGCAGAATACTCTGAAACATTTAAGTAAACAACTTAACTGAAAAATCTGCATTATTGCATATTAGTACATCTATAATTGTTTTGTTTTTTTTCCATATGTCATAGCATCGGCCGGGACGCGAACCCACAACCGTCTGCAACCAACTACTTGCTTGCGACTGCGATGACCTCTCGGCTAACAACATCTATAATTTTTTTACTTCGCAAAAGGTAAAAAAAAAAAAAGGAAACGTAATTTTTATTTAGTATGTGATAAAATGTTTTAATTTTCACAAAAGACATGGGTCAAGCAGATCTGGGACCTGATAACCATGAGGTTGTGTGGCATTATAATGTACTCAGCCAGCTCTGTTTATGAGACTAAGAGTGCCCAAATTTATCTTGCACAAAGGTGCCTCACATTCATATGGTGGGTCTGATCCCGTATATAATCATAAAACCTTTTAAGAATTCAAGTTATGTGCAAAAGTACACAGGTGCAAATTATTATTATTTTTTACTGTAAAAGTACAAGTCTTTTCTTTTTGTTTTATTTTCAGTTCATATTAGTAAAGTATACATATATAATGTGAAAAAAGGAATCTAAGTTATGTACTTTGCTAATCAAAACACACACACACACAAAACCGTAGATAATTTATTTACTTAGATAAATTAATGAAAATGTATTTCTTATCTAGTAATAATTAAAAATGTATTTAGTAAATCTTTGTGTTTATAAAAAAAATATTATTGTATCAATGATATTAAACATATAAAAAATATTTTTGTATTTT
This sequence comes from Epiperipatus broadwayi, assembly GCA_028023455.1. Taxonomy (NCBI): domain Eukaryota; kingdom Metazoa; phylum Onychophora; class Udeonychophora; order Euonychophora; family Peripatidae; genus Epiperipatus; species Epiperipatus broadwayi. Next base: position 24,070 of record JAQFVV010001062.1, on the reverse strand, counting down.
TTCTTTTTCTTTGTGGAGACGAAGAAATGTTCTTTTTAGTATGGGGAAAAAAATGTAATTAATTTAAAGGTACTTTTGTAGAATCTGTAATACGTAAGTTCGCCAGGCATTTTTGTTTTAATTATCCATTTTCATGGGCCTCAAGTATTTGTTTATTTTCTCAAAAATATTTTACCGAACATGTGTTACTTGTTAAATTTAAACAATATTAAGAAAATGAATTATAAGTTACTGTTAACTTTAAAAAATATTACTAAATGGCTTATAAATTCCTTTCATAACATATAATTCATAAATTTTGTGTGTATATTATAGCAGATGAATGTAAACATATTGTAAACATTTTTTGTTATTATTTAGTAACATTGTATTACATTTACAAAAACATTTCTGTTTTGTTTGTATTTAAGTTTTTTTGTGAAAATTTATCCAAAATAATTACAATTTGGGATCTTCCAATGACAGAAGAACATACAGTGCAGTATTTCCAAAATTACAGGATACTGCCCACCTAAAAAGTATGTGTTAATGATCATGATATGAGAATATGTGAAAACAAGAACAGAATGGTGGTGTAATGTGAAATCATGTTTCTGATTAAATGCATTCATAAAAGAACTTTGTTAGAAGCCTTGAAATTTGAGCCTTTAACTATAAATCAAACATAATTTTGTGTGTCCACATACAGGAATGCATATGCAAAACAAAGGTTATGGGGTGCAGCAAAATGATAAAACAATAAGCACCAGGGGACTGCGACAGCACATCGATTCCTATTTAGCAAAATTTATGTGGCACTGACTGAATAAAGATCAAGATGCATTTGTGGCCATGATGCATATTATTAAAGATTTCTGCCTACTGGCATAAAGAACCCACATTTGTAATACATATATATTATATACATATTTCCCACCCTTTTCATTTTGCACTTCCATTAAATTTCATTTAATTACAATCATTTGTAATTTTGCGTAAATCCTTTTGTTTTTATAATCATATCAAAAAAAAAAAGAAAAGAAAATATTAAATACTATAGCTTGTAGTCAGTCACATTGTTTGCAAGATTTTTTTAAAGTTCCTGAAAATAAATATTTAAAACAAAAATGCCTGGGGAACTTCCACATTACAGATACTATAAAACTACCAATTTGGTATTTAAAAATTGATAAGATTTGTTGTTTGATCAATAATAGCATTGTGATATAAAATAGTGTTAGATAACAATGGGACGGTTTTTGTTTTTTTTTTGAATTTGGAGTTTTCCAGTTTAAGAGAGCTATAACTTTGATTCGATCAAAATCTTATGGCTCATTTCAATCAGATAAAAAATTGTTTTTTTAATAGCATTCCAAAAAATTAACCTGATTTAAATTGCATTTCCATTTATTTAATTAGCTGCTAAATTGTGAACAATTAATCCAGCTAACATGGAAAACCACGCAATAACAAAAAGTTTCACTATGGTCAGGTGAAAACTTTTGCTAGTACACTGGTCAAATAAACCTGGAATTATGTAGCATTTTGTGATATCAATTTTAAAAGTGTGTCATTCCTGCCTTCATCAACAACAGATAAACTAGAAAAAGCAGTGCCTATCATATACCCTATTTATTTTTGTGAACCTATTTATGAGAAATACATAAACTATTCATACCATCATTCTACCTACAGAAGAAACTAATAAAGTACAACAAAAGAAGCCTTAAACTTTATTGGCAAAGTTTACATCTATTTTTTATTCTTTATTTTTTTACTTGACTAAAAGTAGTCCCAACATAAAATTGTGATAATGTGATAACATTTATTTGACTTAGAATGATAGGCTTTCAAACTAATTATAACAAAAAAAATTTCCAACTAATATTTAACATTTCTCAAACATATTTTAATTTAATATTTGAAAGTTATATTCAACAAAATTTATAATTTATTTCTTGTCCAATGATTAACAATTAACAGTGATTATAATTTGCATATTTATATTAATTCTTTGATTGATTGATTTAGAAATATGGATTAATATTCATTTAAAAATAATAATTATGTGATTGTGCTAGATTTTATGTAAGCATGTTGAAGCTTATAAGAGAAATTCAATCCAGTTAAATGTTTTTTCTTTGATAAGTATAATTTCTCATCTAAATATATATTTTACACATTTGATTCATACTAAATTATAATGTAATAATTGTAAATATTGTAAATATATAAATATTTTTTTTATTATTTTCTTCATATAAGTCTAGATGTTCATTTTCTCTCTCTCATTCCAAACCTAGTTAAGTATAGCTTGTTACACACTCCCTGTGATGGATTGTCATATTTATTGAGCTAGTTGTGAGTCAGAGAAGGGGCTAACATCTAAATATTTTAGGAAGGATTTGAACCCAATCTATAGATATTTTTATTCTATAGATGGCACTCTAATATAAAGTATAGTAGAAAATGTTATAAATAAATAACATCTATAATGACAAGAAATAGACCCATCTTTACTTGGACATGTTTTATTAAAATGATAATCAGATATTATGGCTGGATATCTAATCTGACAATCATAGTTAGAATATTATATTCAAAGATACTCAATGTGATTCTGCCTAACACTTATTATTTTCTAGGTTTAAAATTTTGTCCATTCTAACATTGCCACATTTAATATTTGTTCTGGTCATATTTTCATACAATCAATGCACTTTTGTTTTATATACATCATTTAAAAAAATTCATCTCTGCACTTCAGTTTTTTCCTTAGGAAGAGCCAACCAGCATTACTTTGACATGAGAATGAATCTCAACCTACAGTTCTAGGATATATAAGAATCCACCACTAGACTTGAGACATGCAATGCAATCATGGACACCAAGAAGTTACATCAACTTTAACACAATAAGCAGCAACAATGCAAATGACAAAGGATATACAGATCAATATAACATCTTAGTTCAATGAACAATCTCAGAGACATACAAGATTTACATGATAGTTGGTGATCAATCATATCCTTAAGCCATGTTTTATTAAGTGTCAGTGGTTACTCTAAATTTGTGATTTATTTGAATCAATAAAATAACTTGCTCTCATAACTAGAGATGTAGAGGCAAAAAAATAATAATGATGAAAAAATGTAAAATTTTATGAAAAAGTTAGTGCAGAGTTAAAGATAAAATTCATGATAAATCAATGATAGAATTATTTCATCACTAGAAAATAAAGCACAACCAAACAAATTCTGCTAGTGGTGGTAGTGGCACAACAGTGGTGTTTGTGCTGGTGGGGTGGGTGGTAATGTTTGGTTGTGGTGGTGATGGGGTGGCACAGTGGCAGCATGGTGAAGGAGTGGGGTGGTGGTGGCATCGGATGGAGGTTAGGGATTAGTAACAGTAATAATAATAGGTTAAGTGCATTGGAACACAGTCATTGGTGAAGCTAAAGTATGACTTTAATATTAAGTGGCTGAGCAGTTTCAACATGTTTTAGCTCAAAACTGCCCAGCCACATAATATTACAAGCATACCTTAGCTTCACCATTATCTACATTCCAGCACACTTACACACATTACTTGTTCAATTGAGAAGTCTACATCTCATTTAGTATTATTGTTAATAATAATAATAATAATAATAATAATAATAATAATAATAATAATAATAATAATAATAATAATAATAATAATAATAATAATAATGATGATGATGATGATGATGATGATGATGATAATAATAATAATAATAAATACTAATAATAATAATAACAGAAAAAGTTATTTTTTATACTAAGGTATGTATATATTTAACAAGAGATGACTTTACTACCAAATCCTTTAGAAGTTTGAATTCTGTCAGGATGTAGATACTGATATTATAGTATCTTTTCCAAGGCTGTCACTGATATGAGTTTCTGTTCTGTCCATTGCTCTATTAGGCTCTATATATATCCAAAGGATCGATACTTTACTCTCTTTCTCTGACTCTTACCTTATTGTTGATCTTCTCTTTTTTTATTTTTTTTATTTCTATCACATTAATTAATACAAGTTTAGGTCTTTTGATTTATCTTACTTAGTTAATTTTTCAGGTTCATATCTACAGTATTTAGAAACTCTGTTACATTTTCTACTGATTTTCTATTAGTGCCAAGCAGCATCTGTTCGATTTTAAAGTGCAAATTATGCTGAATAATCTGGCCTTCATTCATGCCACAAGTTTCTGCTCTCACTATTCTAATTATTTTTTTTTTGCATTACATGATACTAAATTGATTTCTGATGTTCTTCAGTCTAAATATTTATTAATGATTTCTTATATTTCTGAATGTATTAAATAATGAATTTCACAAAGCCTGGCATCATTTTGTAAAAGGCTGCAAACTTTAGCCAACTTTCTCTCTTCACCATCAGGTTAAAATTCAAATATCTTTTTAAATTCTTTAAGTGCTCTACAGAGTACACAGCCAGGTCTTCAAATGTCATTTTTTTAAAAACTAATTTACACTATGGTAAATCTCACAATGCATCTCAAAAGTTGATTTTGAAGATTCATTCTCCACTGGCTTTACTATATCCAGCTTTTCATCTATATAATTTACTCTGCTGTCATTTTTTGTAAGTTTTTCTGTATTGCATCTCTTTTGTTTACATTAATTACAGCTGCTTTAAATTTTTTATTTTCTGTACAATAATTTTTTACTACTTTTTCATTACTACATTCAGTACTTATGTATAATATTTCCTCTCTTTTCACCATGTGTTTTTTGGTTAATTATCCATTTTTATGAGCATCATGTTTCAAATAATATGACTGGGGGTTTTTTAAGATTATTGTATTCAATATTTCGTTGTTTTTTTTTTAAAGATGATTATAAAAGCACAAGAAATTACACAATACTCCAAACAATTGTAATTAAATAAATGTTAATTTAAATGTGGTAAAATTAAAAACATGATGAAAGAATTTTCGCTTCAAACATGTTGTGAGATTACACCACCATTACTCCATTCATACATAAAGTTTCATATCATGCCCATAAGCACACATTTTTTGCGCAGACATTATTATTCCATAATTTTGAAAATACTTCACTGCATCTTTTTTTGTCACTGGTAGATTCCAAATTTTAATCATTTTTGCAAAGTTAGGAAAAATAATTAACCTGAACAGGTAAGTGCTGTAGTAAACAAAAAAAAATCACAACAATGTTCGCAACATGTTAACAGTTTGTACACTATAATATACGTTTAAAAAAAATAATTATTGTGAATGGCATTTATAAAAAAAGTATTTTCTAAAGTTAAAATAAATTTATATTCGATTTTTTATTATTTTTTAAATTTAACAAGTAACACAAATTCGATAAAATAATTTTGAGGAAAAAATAATAAATACTTTGACGCCCCTGGCGAAAAAAGCAAAGGAATTGTGCATCAGTCAAGCATTGGTGGTCGAGAGGTCAGCGACAACTGCTTTGTCCCGGGTTAGTGGGTTCACTTCCCGGCTGAAGCTATGACACATGAGAAAAAAAAGTACTCTATTTTGTTTATCTTCGAAATTAATTTTTAAATTTTTCACTTTCATTGTTAGTTCCTCTATACTTTATCTGATATCTGGTATATTTTTACTATTTTCTTAATTACTCTCTTCGATTTGAAGTTCTATTTTTTCCATCTTCTTGTTATTCTTGTTTTTCTTACTACTCATTCAAATCCTTTTTCCAATCTCTACATACAGATTCTATCATATTTTGATTCTCTACTTTTACTTTCTGTCTCATTTCATGACACTTCTTTATCATCACCTGTTGGTTTTCTTCTTTCATTGCATGCTTGATTTCTCATAATTCTGCCAACACATTTCTGTTGGCTATACTATATATCATTGTTGGTGATGTGATTCCTATAGGTTGACCTTTTTTGTTTTCATGCTTATACTCTTTGATTATTCATCTTCTTGTATATCTGATTTCTCATTATTTAAATCCCATTCCTTTTTTTAATTTTGCTCTCATTATCATTTAGTTATAGGGAACTATATTTATTTAAACCTATCCTTTACTACTATTAAAAACTTCTACTGATGACATATAATTAATACATAATAATATTTTATTTATTTACTTTTTATTTATTTTAATTACTTACATAAAGTTAGAATATGAAATATATATAGTATATTTACTTTTATCGCATAAAATTATCATATCAATCTACATCTTTATTATGCAGCACTCACTACTTCTAATTTAGTATCACTGCTCTCACCATTACCTTATTTAATTGACCTGTCAATTATTTACCCTTTTTCTACCTTATCCTACTTCTATCCTTTACTCTCTTAACATCTCTATATACTTTTTCATTCTATTTAATAGTGCTAAACTTTTCTCATTCTATTAACTAAACCCTAATTATCATTTCTCTATTTTTTTTTAATTTATATCTATTATATCTGGAATACATGTTTTGGTGCCAAAATTTTAGTGGCCTTTCATATCTAATATACATAGGGTTTCTCTATTGCATTATGTTAACATACAATATGAAATGGAACTGGGTACCCTTTTTACATCTTTACATTTCTACATTAGAAGGTATTTGGATTTAATTCTGGGCTAATGGGTATTAAAATAATTACATTGATTATCTTTGTACAGAATATCATAACAACTATAATAGTCATACTGGGTGCACAGCCATATTTTCTTACTATCATTCCCATAAAACATGTACAAGTGAAGAGAGGGGTCTACTTCTGGTCATTATAGATATTATTCATTTATAATATATCTTTCATACTGCAGATTAGGATAGTATCTCTATAATGAAAAACATTTATAGGTCAGTTTCAAATCCCTCTCTATCTTCTTAGAAGTTAGACCTTCTCTAGTCCACAACTAGCTCAGAAAAACTATGTAGTTAGGTATTCTTAACTTGGTTTGGAATAAGAAAAAAACAGACGACTAGAATTATTATTACACAATTATTATTTTTAAATAAACACCAATCCATAATCTTAAATAAATCAATCAATAAATAAATATGCAAGTTATAATAAGTGTTAATTGTTAATCATTGGACAAGAAACACATTACAAATTTTGTAGGATACTACTTTCAAATATTAAGTTAAAAAAATTTAAATATGTTCGAGAAATGAAAAATATTGTATTAATTGAAACAAAAATGACAATAAAATTTTATAATTTTGTTATAAATAGATTGAAAACCTATCATTCTAAATCAAATGGATCATACCATTTTATCACAATTTTGACATTATCAATATCATTAGATAACTAAAAGAATAAATAATAAAAAAAATATAGTGAAAAATTTATCTATAGGACAGTCACTATCAAGTAAAGTTCCAGGTTTTTTTTGACGTACTTACTTAGTTTCTTCTCTGGGTAGAATAATGATATCAATAGATCATGTGTTTCTCAAGAAGAGGCTGCCAAAAAAGTGGAGTGAAAGATGATAGGCACTGCTTATTATAATTTATCAGCTGTTGGTGAAAGCAGGAATGACATTCTTTTAAAATTGGCTTTTCAGGAGGCAACATAGTTCCAAGTTTAATCAACCAATAAGAGTTTTAATCCAGCATAATGAGACTTTCAGTCATCCATGATTTTCCATATTAGTTGGGTTAATATTTCACAAGTTACCAGCTTCTTAAATAGCTGAAAGTGTCATTCTAACCAGCTGAACTTTCTGAAATGTTGTTAAAAATCAATTCCATAGCTGGTTGAGATGAATCATGAACTTTTGAGTGAGTCAATATTATAGCTCTCTCAAAACTGGAAAACTCAAACTCAAGTCATACAAATTCTAGACAACCTGCTCAACAACCGATTCATCCATATTTCAGCTAATGGATCGTACTCAGAAAGATTCGCCCCTGCAAGATCCATCCCTCAGAGGTCTCCCCTGAGTGGTTTATTATTTATTAAGTACATTAATCCATTGCTGCTAGAGCTTGAAAAGCTTCCAGGAGTATTCGTCCCCCGTCTTGGTAAGAGCATCAACTCTTTTGCCTACATGGACGATATTTTTGTCATCCTACCATCGCATAAGTGCCTCCCTGCCTTATACAACATAATTACCAATTACACTAACAAATTTAAACTCTCAATAAACCTACAAAAATCCCCAGCTTGGTGCATTAATACAGGCAAATGCATCAAGTCAGCCTTCCTCGAACAACCCCAACCTTACCTGGGATTCCTGATTCATCTATCGTTCAATGCCATGTCCTCTACACTTTGCAAATCCCTACTGGAAGAAGCTACCAAATTTGCCAAATCAATAGCCAAAACATACCTTTCATTTCAAGGAATGATAGCCCTAATTAATTCAAAAATAATGGGCAAGATCAATTACTACCTACCCATAATCTCCCTTACCAAGACTTTCAATACCCAAATACAAAGAATATGCAATCAAGTCATCTGGAGAGGAAGAACATCTGTAATCAGCTCAGCTCCACTTTATCAGCACAGGAAACTCAATGGGCTGTCCCTCCATTCACTGAACATGATTATGCACCAGAAACAACACTCCAAATACTCCACAACATTCAAAATCAACCCTGTAATACCCACAGATAGACCGCCACCTTTACGCACTGCCTGGATAAACTCCATCATAAGCAAAATTATCAGAATCAATGGCAATTCCAGCTTGACTCTCCAGAATAAGATAAACATCTAGGAAGCACACACACTACTAAATCTGTAGCCAATAACAATCCAAATACAATTGGGCCAAACAAATCACAAAATAATGAAAAGCTTTAAACACCTTGCAATGGAACCAAAACTGTTGGATCACATTATAAAAACAAATCTTGGTGCAATTCCAACAAGCTGGTTCCTACATTTCAGAAGATTTATGACAAAGATAGACCCAATATGCCATCTCTGCCAAAGAGGTGAAGAAACATTTGAAAACATCATTTCCCTCTGCCCAGAATACCAGGACATCAGGAGAGCCATCAATGAGGAATGCAGCATTCCTCTCCTAAAGATCCTAGACCTTAAAAGCTGCTTGCACTCTGCTGACTTCCTGGTCATACGCATGGCTATATTTATCTCATATGCCCTATGGATGGCCAGGTGCGATTCCAAATTCACAATACCCAGACCAGACCCATTTGAAGTATTTAACATCCAGCTAAAAACCTTGCAGGCAAAGGACTTAATACTGGCTTCAAAATTCTTATTCAACAACACATGGGGCTTATATAGATGATTAGCCCCATAAAAATGAGACAATCACTAACTTAGATGCCAATCCTTTGATTTGTATGCAAAAGAATCCCAATTGAAACAGCAGACTTCTACCTTTAGCCTTGCATGGCATAAACCAAATGTATATAAGTTACAATAAAATTTATTTTTAAAAAAAAAAAAAAGACAAAAAAAAACTCTGAACTACTATCAAATACCACTTTATATCCCAATGCTATTTATAATCAAATTCACAAATCTGGGTACCTTTGTTTATTATCACAAATTTATCAATTTTTAAGTTAATTACTTTTTTTTATTTTTTTTTCATACTAAAAAGAACATTTCTTTGTCTCCACAAAGAAAAAGAAAAAATTCAATAATATTCTTTTTATTTCATTGATTAACACTTTTCCAAATCTAATATTTTTTTAAAAAAACACACAGATTTACTAATTAAATTTTTAATAACTATTTGATAAGCAATACATTTTCATTAACTTATTTAAGTAAACAAATTATCTACGTTTTTTTGATTAGCAAAGTATATAACATTTCTTTTCTTTCATTTTTTTAACTGTACTTTACTGATATGAATGGAAAATGAAAGAGATAAATGGACCTGCGATTTTTATATTAAAAAAAAAATTAATTCTGATCTTTTACTCATAACTTGGTCCCTTAAAAAAGATGTGATGTTATATATGGAAGATGTATTCTCCATTCGATTTCTTTTTAAAGCATATTAATTATATAATTTTCCATTTTTCTAAGACCGATTGGAATAACCAGTGCTAAGTACCTAGGGATAATCACTTAATATGCTATTTACCTGTGTTTGATCCCATTTAACTTTTATACAATAGAAATTAACTCCATTATTTTTTTCTCTTTTATTTTATATATTAATGTGTGGGTAAGTTCAGACTAATTATTTTAAATGGGGTCTGAGTTGCCTTGACACTAGGTTGAGATTGTTGATTGTTATTGATATTGGATTGTCTAAGTGTTTTCTGATTTTAATGTTTATATATATATATATATATATTGTCCTTCTATATATATATATATATATATATATATATATATATATATATATATATATATATATATATATATATATATATATATATATATATATATATATATTGTAACCTAGTGTTATTGACACTTGGTTTACTTGGCATTATTTCTGCAGGAAAACAATGCTATTCTTTAAAGAAATAAAAAGATAAAATAACAATAGTAATAATTGATTAATAAAGTATGCTATTCACTCACTTTGGCATGTTTTGGGTGAATAACTAATAGATTTAATAACTCAATGTCATTTTTAAAGAGAGAACATGAATAATTTAATTGAGATATTAATAATTAGAGCAAATTAATATGGTATAAAAGCTAAACAGTAATTGATTTTGGATGGGTAGAGGGGAGAGTGGATGAGTGTCTTATCATAAAGCACAATAACTTCTGGTAATTTCTTTTTGTAAAAAAAAAAAAAAAAAAATAATGTTTAAAGAATTATACATCACTGATTGTTAATTTAATGTATTTATTATTATTTTTTTATATTGTCAAATTACTTTGTAATCCAGGTAAATAATACTAAAACTATATGATTGTAATAGGTTTTTCCTTTCTTTTGTTTATGTTATAATCAAATGATTATTTTTCTGTAAGAGGTCGCTAAAGTAAAAAAAAAAAACGAAACAACCAATTTCATAATCAGGATCATTTTTTTTGAAAAAAGATAGTCTGCTTTTAGTTTTCAAGGAAGGAACAGTGCTGAAATTTGGTAACTCAATTTTTTCATTTTATTTTGCAGAAATAAATGTAATCAAAGTAAAATTTTAATAATATAATGTGTGGCTAAATTTTTTTGATAAGATATCCTGATTTTCTTTGCCATCTACCTATTTAAAGACCTTTTATACTTAAAAATTTATTGTCTCACGCTAAAGTTAAAAATGACAGAATTAACTAAGGGAATCACGAAAAGTGTTATTATGTCTAAATTAAGGAAGATAAATGATTTCCAAGTGAGAAATAATTATTTAGTAACTTTGTATCACTTGTTAATATTTTCTTGGTATAGAAAAAAAAAATAATAATAATAATTGAAAGAAATGTTGAGAAGCAAAGGAAAATCAACTAGAAACATTTTCGCGCTCTTTCTCAATATTGTCTGCCTTTACAAGTAATGTAGTTACATACGTTAAAATATGTTTTATTCACCAAGAATTGTCTGGAAATAATAATAATGATAAATAAGATTAAATTATGCACCTGTATATTTTTTAAAAAAAAAAATATATAAACTTTCTCAGAGTAAATATAGGAAAAGTTATATAGGGGCATTCTTACGGAGAAGTTACCGTTAAAAAAAATTTATAATTCCTAAAGTATGAACAAAACCAAATATCTTAGTGACTTAATGATAAAAATAAATGATATATTATATTACACATCAGTTGGAGTTATTAAAACTTCCTATACATGTAAATCAGCTGCAGTTATTATCAGAATAATCTCGGAAAAATTGCGCATTTCCGTCCATAAGTAAGCTAGCTAATATGAATTGTACGTATCGTCAATAATAATAAAAAAAAGAATTGTGTATGTTTATCGTCTATCGTCAACTGTTCGTTATGTTAGAATATGTATATTTTATTTTCTATGGATCCCAAAATTGTAGCAGTTTAATTCAAGTAAGAATTAATCTTCAATTCTGCTATATTTTTCTTTACCTAATTTATTAAACGCACAAAATAAGAGAAAACTTTTATTTAAAGGAAATAATACCATGCGTTTATTGTTTTTAAACTTGCTTCGTGAAATACGACTGGATAAAGCTCTTCACCTGGACCAATTGCTCAACAGAAAAACATTTTCTAATGAGAGAATATGCACTTGTTAATTAATGATTGTTTAAAACTAAGTTATAAATGATATGTATTTTTTTGTTATATCACATAGGTTAAAGTCTGTATGGTCAAGGGATATTTAATAGCCTTGTAATGACAAAGGTATGTTTTAATATAATTATTATAGGTTAAGTTGATATTTAACACGAAAGAAAAAAATCTATAAAATATGTTTTAATTATTACATACAATTGTAGGTAGAAATTTTGTATGTTAGATACGTAAAAGAAAAATATTTAGATATTTAAGGGGTAAAATAAATATTGAAAATTATCAGAAGTAACTAAAAAAAAAAAAAATGCTATAACAAAATATTTCTTGTTAAAGTTTTGAAACGAATTTATACTGTATTAATTGAGGAATTTATTCCTAATTATTCTTAAATAACACATCCACTTTATTTAGTTTAAGATAGTATGCTACCAACTATTTTTGAATGTTCCTTTATTAAAATTAAAATTATTATACTTTTATTCTATGATGTCCATTGATTTCAGATGTTGATCAAAGTATACACGGTAACATAAGTTTATTATAATCAGTGTATTTACTTATCCTGCCCAGATATAGCATTGGTATATGCTTAATATTCGCATAGGTAATAATTATAATGTATTTATTTTGTGGGATGAAAAATGATCTCCCCAAAAGCTTTGTTTTCCATGAGAGGAAGATTTTAAATATAATGTTCGGGTATGTTTATAGCCCAAGTGATCGATTCTCATAGATAGGACGATCAAGAATTTATCTAGCATTTAGTATGCTTCATTCGTTTAAATCCCAGGAGAGGATTGTATTTGGTGTGTGTTCGTTGTATGCCCAAGTAAGAGGCAAGAAACCACCAAAATATTTTAATGTAGTAGATTACTCTACAGACCTTCGTGGTTATTCCATATTCCTCATGTGAAAATAAAGATAGCTCCACCATGGAAGGTGTTGATTATTGTGCTTAATTTTGAAAGTTCGGGCAAGATAAAGGTTATATTGGAGGTGTTAGTTCCTCAAGATCCACTTTAGTATAAATAGTGCGTTAGTAACTAAGATCAATATCTGTATTGTGCTGCTAAATATTGCTAGTATTTGACAAGTAAATCAATGGAGAAAGTAATTAAAATTGCGTAATTTAAAACGCTTATTTACTGAAGGAATATTCAAATGCAATATTTAATTCTGGTTAGTAATTAAATAATACTCATATTTAAAATTATACGTATGAATAAAATTTGTATCATAACTTAAGTTAGCATTAAGTTAAATGTAAGATGGTAAGTGTAACTTCTGATAACTGGCCTATAATTAGAATAGGTTATCCCATTAAAGACCATAAATAAAGTAAATGTATTAGAAATAAATTTAATATTTTGCGTATTGCATATGATTGGATTAATCATTTAAAAAAAAAAAAAAATAGTTAGTCAATAATTTTGAATAAAAGCTTCTACAAGGTTACCAAAATTTAATAAACAATGTATTGGTAATGAAATGTACTTTTAGTTAATCAATCCATATGATTGCATACAGGAGAAGTAGTAACCTCTAGTCCATAACCAAAAGAGTATACAGATTAATGTCAGTTATATTTTATATTTTTGTATTACTATGGGATTATTGAATAAATGTTCATATATTTTTTTTGTGATAATAATAAATTATAGTCTTGTTAAAATTTGTTGTAGATTCATTTTTTTTGTTTTTATATGCTAAATATAAGTGTTTGCACAATATTTGCAAAACCTTTTCTTGAGTCCGAAATCATTCCAAATTCTTAAAAACTTAATATACCAGATAAATAAAGTTAAGCAGATCGGAATATGTCATTATATTTTAGTTTAATGATAATTATTTATGGAGTTGAAAACTTAAGACTAAACATTCACCTTTGTGTAAAAAAAAAAAAAAAATGAATTTATTCCCAAACCATTAACTTTGGTTGCACATTATTCCATTCCCATTTAGTTAAATTGTCTAAGTAATAAATCTTAGTTATATTATTGTGTTGTCATGGATGATGGAAGGACACAAAAAGCACCCTTGTCTTTTTATTATTCTGACTGAGATTCTGAAAAAAAAAAAGGCTGTGTTATTCAAAATTATACGTCATTATTGAATAGAATTATCATCTCTTTAAATAATATAGCAGTTGATATGAGAGATGAAGACACATTGAATTTAAGTAAAATAAATGTTTCCTATAGCCGACCAGAATGCCAGTCATATGCGACAACACAATACTGCCGAGCATTTCCTTACATGAAACAAAGAACCCTGAGATTAATATTATTATAATTATTCTTTAAATTAATAAGTGATCAATTATTGTTGTTATTACAATCGTGGCATGGCTTAAGAGAATTGAATGTACAATTGTATTATATGAAAAGTATTTTAGATCATATTGGAAAATTAATGGATATGTTGCTTTATTTTGGTTGCCTTAACAACAACCTGAAAAATTAGTGTCATGGGTGAAAAGTGCAAATAAACTAAAACAAAAATAAAAATACAGATCGAAAAAGAAAAGAAGGTAATATTTGTATTGGGTTAGAAATGGCCGCCCAACTACAGGGGCCATCGATGGCTATAGCTGGCCACAAGGAATTTAGTAAACTTTTCTTGAAGTCAATATTAATATTGTTTGCACTTGAATGGATTAGTTATTCATTGATTAAAAATATTTGCCAATAATGAATTGTTTTGGCCATAAGATATTATGTGAATATCTATTATATGATCTAATCTTTTGCCACTGAAAAATAAATAATTAAGTTGTCAGTTTATGATGTTGTGGTCTGTAGGCAATTCCATAAAACACTGTAATGATTTTATCATTTATGATGATCTGTTTGTCTGGTCTTGTGATTGGCACTTATGCTATATTACATAATATCTAATGAGATTTATATGGACCAAGAAGCATGTGAAAAAAAAAAAAGAGCATATTTAGTAGTTAATGTTGGAGCTTTAGGGATATTAAATGTCAGAGCATAGTTTTTGGTGTAGATTGTTTTTGGTAGGAGAGGCATGGAGGCAGGATGTCTTGTCAATAATTTCTTATCGATAAATTTATTAATAGTTCATTGCTAATATTTCAGTACTGTTAAATACTAAAAGAGTTAGAATTTTAATATGAGTGAAAACAAAGATAATCATAGTATTTCTGAGGATTTGGGAGGATCCCAAGAGTTACAATCCCCTGATACACAGACTCCATATTTTAGTGTAGAATTAAAAGAGGAAGGGGAAGATTTGGATATAGCTAACCCAGAAGAAGCCACAATAATAAAGGGAAAACATGAAAATGAGCCAGATCAATTAATGAGAAATACATTGGAGGAATTCTTGAAAAAATTAGAAAAATCAAATAGTGAATTGAAAAGTCAGATACAAAACTCAAATAGTGAATTAAAACAATCAAATAGTGAATTAAAAAGTCAGATCCAAAACTCAAATAGTAAATTAGAACAATCAAATAGTGAATTAAAAAGTCAGATACAAAATTTAAATATTAAATTAGAGAATCAAATGCAGGAGATCAAAGAGACATCTCAAAATCAAGTACAGGAGATAAAGGACTTAAGGGAAGATTTGAGAAATCATGTAGAAGAATCAAAATTGGCCTCTGAAAAGCTGGAAATAAGAATAAGGAAAGAGATCGAAACAAATTCTGAAAGGGCAGAAAATATGATTGAGGCTATCCAGCAGGACTTTAAAAGTCAATATATTGTATTAAACAATGAAGTACAGGAAATAAGAAATTATCAAAAGGAAACAGTAGTATTTCAAAGAGAAGTTCAGGATAGAGTTGAATCTATTAAGGGAGAATTAGACAGTGCTAGAAGTGAAGTTAGTAATTTGAAAGAGGAAGTTAAAAATATAACTCTAGCACCTGACAATGTAGTGAAAGGATGTCAGAGCCAGATTACCAGATTAATAGCTAAACTAGAAACTCAAGAGTTAACCCAATGTGAGATTAATCAAAATCTAGAAAGTGAGCTAAGTCAAGTTATGGGAAGAGTAGAAAATTTTAATGATATAATAAAGAGTAATGCACAGCTATTACATAATAATCTCCAAGATGAAATAGGGGAATTAATGACTCAGTGTGAGAGTAAAGTCTATCAAAGGTTAGAAGATAAATTCGGGATAGATAAAGATGAAACTATTAACCAATTGGAACAACAGATTAAACACTTAAATGTAGGCCTAAAAGATAGTTCAAAGAGAATAGACTGTGAATGGCAGAACTATAAGTTAGAATTAGAGAGTCGAATGCAAGCTATAGACTATAATAGGGATAATTTTACAAAAAGTAAAAAAGTTGTTCAAAGTAAAGGTTTATCTGAAACTCAAGTAAAGGAAACAAATAATGGTCATAATAACCAAGTAATATCTGAGTTACATACGGTAATTAGTCCAGTAGAATCAATATACGATCCATTAAATGAGGCTAGAAGTAAAGTCATGCTAGAGCCAGAAAGTAATAGCTCCATGGCCTTAAAATTCTTAAAAATAAAATTTTTTAGAGGTGAATATCTGGAGAATCCACACGAGTATCTCCAGAATCTGGAGGAGTTATTCACCTTATGTCATTTATCTGAGATAGAAAAGATTGCTATTGCCGCTAACCATTTGTGTGCAGCATCTAAAGACTGGTGGCAATCATTATTTATTAAACCAGAAACATATGGAGACTTCAAATATCTTATGTTAGCCAGTTTTTGGGGGAAGACCGCCAAGATAACCTGAGATATCAGATATCTCAGGAAAGATATCATGTAAATAAGGGTAGTTATACTCAGTTTTTCAGGAGTCAGGCCGTCAAATTGAAAACCTTGACAGCTTATCCTTTATCTGAGACACAAATTGTGCGAATAATTCGCCATAATCTGCCGAGGCATATAGAGCAGATCTTGATTGCTGCTGACAGACATACCATAGAAGAGGTAGTAGAAATTTTAGATTCGTTAGAGACCAGCGATAGGAATATTGATAATAGAATTAGGGTAAATAGAGACACCCATCCGATGGTGAGTAATATCAATTTCGCAGATAGGTCACATATGGGAAGGAGGAAGTTAGTTAGAGAAAAAGGATATTATAGGACGAATCCCTATGGTAGACAGAATAGCCACCTCAGTAGGCCAACAGTTAAGAGTAGAATTCTGAATGAGAATCAGCCTTCTACTAGTGGTATCCCAACAATACCAAAGAAAAATATAAAAGGTAGTAAAAGTAGCGGGGCATTAAATTAAAAAGGACCTCGCAGGAACGTTCCTCACTTCGGGGCCCTATTTTTAAACATATGGGGAACAGCATGATGTGGATTATCAATAATATAGACCTTTCAACCGTCAAAAATTTATTCTTGTGATGTATGACGTTTTTACCAAATATGTCTCTGCTTACCCAGTTCCAAAAACAGATGCTAAAAATGTTATTAAGTGCTTGGAAACTTATCAAATTCCATTAATAGGAAAACCAGCTTCAATACTTACCGACCACGCTACTGCATTCATTTCTGGTACATGGAAAAAGTGGGGTAAGAAGCAAAATATTCAACATATCATGTGCTCGATTAGAAATCCCCAATCCAATCCAAGTGAAAGAATCATGCGTGAGATAAGTAGGTTGTTCCGAGTATATATGGAATGGGATCACAAACAGTGGGTCAATAAGTTGCCACAGGTGATTAATTATATAAATATAACTATTAATGAGTCTACTAGGATGTCTCCAATTCGGCTGCACTTTGGTAGACCTGAACCTTTACTAATCAAAACACCGTTACCCATAATAGTGGAAAATATTAATGTGGAACATGACCAAGCACTGGCCAGAATTAACCTTAAAAAGATGGGTGATAAACGCACTCGTTATTCCAAAACCAGTCCACATCCTTTTAAAGTCCATGATTTTGTTTTAATTAGAACTCCCCATGTGAGTAATCTCCGGAAACATATGTTTAGAAAATTCATGTATCTTTATGAAGGCCCCTATGAAATTGTGAAACAAGTGGGTGAGAATGCCTTTTTGGTCTCAACCCCTGATGGAACAAGAGGTACCTATAATGCCCGAAGCTTACTACCATATCCCAAGCAAAATTAAATCCTTTAAACTGTATTTATTGACATAAGAAAGAAGTAGGATATAAACTTAGTAATACCATAAGAAGTGTTAAAAATGCATATATTATTTTATTTTTTATTTATTATAACGGTGGGAGAATTGTAACCTAGTGTTATTGACACTTGGTTTACTTGGCATTATTTCTGCAGGAAAACAATGCTATTCTTTAAAGAAATAAAAAGATAAAATAACAATGGTAATACTTAATTATAAAAAATAATTTATTAACTTACTTTATTAATAATTATTATATTGTTATTTTATCTTTTATTTCTTTAAAGAATAGCATTGTTTTCCTGCAGCAATGATGTCAAGTGCCCGTGTCTATAACACTAGGTTACAATTCTCCCCCCGTATATAACAAATAAAAAATAAAACAATATATGCATTTTTAACACTTCTTATGGTATTACTAAGTTTATATCCTACTTTCTTATGTCAATAAATACAGTTTAAAGGATTTGAATTTTGCTAGGGATATGGTAGTAAGCTTCAGGCATTATAGGTACACTCTTGTTCCATCAGGGGCTGAGACAAAAAGGCATTCTCACCCACTTGTTTCACAATTTCATAGGGCCTTCATAAAGATACATGAATTTTCTAAACATATGTTTCCGGAGATTACTCACATGGGAGTTCTAATAAAACAAAATCATGGACTTTAAAAGGATGTGACTGGTTTTGGAATAACAGTGCGTTTATCACCCATCTTTTTTAAAGGTTAATTCTGGCCAGTGCTTAGTCATGTTCCACATTAATATTTTCCACTATTACGAGGTAACGATGTTTTGATTAGTAAAGGTTCAGGTCTACCAAAGTGCAGCGAAGTGAGACATCCTAGTAGACTCATTAATAGTTATATTTATATAATTAATCACCTGTGGCAACTATTGACCCACTGTCTGTGATCCCATTCCATACATACTCAGGAACAACCTACTTATCTCACACATGATTCTTTCACTTGAATTGGATGGGGATTTCTAATCGATACATGATATGTTGAATACTTTGCTTCTTACCCCACTTTTTCCATGTACCAGAAATGAATGCAGTAGTGTGGTCAGTAAGTATTGAAGCTGGTTTTCCTATTAATGGAATTTGATAAGTTTCCAAGCACTTAATAACATTTTTAGCATCTGTTTTTGGAACTGGGTAAGCAGAGACATATTTGGTAAAAACGTCATACATCACAAGAATAAATTTTTGATGGTTGAAAGGTCTATATTATTGATAATCCACATCATGCTGTTCCCCATATGTTTAAAAATAGGGCCCCGAAGTGAGGAACGTTCCTGCGAGGTCCTTTAATTTAATGCCCCACTACTTTTACTACCTTTATATTTTTCTTTGGTATTGTTGGGATACCACTGGTAGAAGGCTGATTCTCATTCAGAATTCTACTCTTAACTGTTGGCCTACTGAGGTGGCTATTCTGTCTACCATAGGGATTCGTCCTATAATATCCTTTTTTCTCACTAACTTCCTCCTTCCCATATGTGACCTATCTGCAGATTGATATTACTCACCATCGGATGGGGTCTCTATTTACCCTAATTCTATTATCAATAGTTCCTATCGCTGGTCTCTAACGAATCTAAAATCTCTACTACCTCTTCCACTGGCACGTCTGTCAGCAGCAATCAAGATCTGCTCTATATGCCTCGGCAGATTATGGCGAATTATTCACACAATTTATGTCTCAGATAAAGGATAAGCTGTCAAGGTTTTCAATTTGACGCCTGACTCCTGAAAAACTGAGTATAACTACCACTTATTTACATGTTATCTTTCCTGAGATATCTGATATCTCAGGTTACCTTGGGTCTTCCCCCAAAAACTGACTAACATAAGATATTTGAAGTCTCCATATGTTTCTGGTCTAATAAATAATGATTGCCACCAGTCTTTAGATGCTGCACACAAATGGTTAGCGGCAATAGCAATCTTTTCTATCTCAGATAAATGACATAAGGTGAATAACTCCTCCAGATTCTGGAGATACTCGTTGTGGATTCTCCAGATGATTCACCTCTAAAAAATTTTATTTTTAAGAATTTTCAAGGCCAATGGAGCTATTACTTCTGGCTCTAGCATGACTTTACTTCTAGCCTCATTTAATGGATCATATATTGATTCTACTGGACTAATTACCGATGTAACTCAGATATTACTTGGTTATTATGACCATTATTTGTTTCCTTTACTTGAGTTTCAGATAAACCTTTACTTTGAACAACTTTTTTACTTTTTTTAAAATTATCCCTATTATAGTCTATAGCTTGCATTCAACTCTCTAATTCTAACTTATGTTCTGCCATTCACAGTCTATTCTCTTTGAATTATCTTTAGGCCTACATTTAAGATATTTAATCTGTTGTTCCAATTGGTTAATAGTTTCATCTTTATCTATCCCGAATTTATCTTCTAACCTTTGATAGATTTTACTCTCACACTGAGTCATTAATTCCCTATTTCATCTTGGAGATTATTATGTAATAGCTGTGCATTACTCTTTATTATATCATTAAAATTTTCTACTCTTCCCATAACTTGACTTTACTCACTTTCTAGATTTTGATTAATCTCACATCAGGTGAACTACTTGAGTTTCTAGTTTAGCTACGAATCTGGTATCTGGCTCTGACATCCTTTCACTACATTGTCAGGTGCTAGGTTATATTTTAACTTCCTCTTTCAAATTACTAACTTCACTTCTAGCACTGTACAATTCTTCCGCAATAGATTCAACTCTATCCTGAACTTCTCTTTGAAATACTACTGTTTCCTTTGATAATTTCTTATTTCTATTACTTCATTGTTTAATACAATATATTGACTTTTAAAGTCCTGCTAGATAGCCTCAATCATTACATTCTGCCCTTTCAGGAATTTGTGGCGATCTCTCCTTATTCTTATTTCCAGCCTCAGAGGGCAATTTTGATTCTTCTACATGATTTCTCAAATCTTCCCTTAAGTCCTTTATCTCCTGTACTTGATTTTGAGATGTCTCTTTGATCTCCTGCATTTGATTCTCTAATTTAATATTTAAAACTCTTGTATCTTTTTTAATTACTATTTGAGTTTTGGTACCTTTTAATTCACTATTTGATTGTTCTACATTTACTATTTGAATTTTGGATCTGACTTTTTAATTCATATTTGGTGAATTCACTATTTGAGTTTTGTTCTGACTTTTCAATTCCCTATTTGATTTTTCTAATTTTTCAAGAATTTCACCAATGTATTTCTCATTAATTGTCTGGCTCATTTCTCATGTTTTCCCCTTTATTATTGTGGCTTCTTCTGGGTTGCTATATCCAAATCTTCCCTTCCCCTTTTAATTCTACACTAACAATATGGAGTCTGTGTATCAGGGGATTGTAACTCTTGGATCCTCCCAAATCCTCAAAAATACTATGATTATCTTTGTTTTCACTTCATATTAAAATTCTAACTCTTTTAGTATTTAACAGTACTGAAATATTAGCAATGAACTATTAATAAATTTATCAGATAAGAAATTATTGACAAGACATCCTGCCTCCATGCCTCTCCTACCAAAAACAATCTACACAAAAACTATCCTCTGACATTTAATATCCTAAAGCTCCAACATTAACTACTAAATATGCTCTTTTTTTCACATGCTTCTTGGTTCCATATAAATCTCATTAGATATTATGTAATATAGCATAAGTGCCAATCCTAAGACCAGACAACCAGTCATCATAAATGATAAAATCATTACAGTGTTTTATGGAATTGCCTACAGACCATATCAATCATAAACTGACAACGTAATTATTTATTTTTCAGTGGCAAAAGATTAGATCATATAATAGATATTCACATAATATCTTATGGCTAAAACAATTCATTATTGGCAAATATTTTTAATCAATGAATAACTAATCCATTCAAGTGCAAACAATATTAATATTGACTTCAAGAAAGTTTACTAAATTCCTTGTGGCCAATGTAATCGATGGCCCACATAGTTGAACTGCCATTTCTAACCCAATGCAATTTACCTCCATTTCTTATTCAATCTGTATTTTTTTATGTTTAGTTTATTTGCACTTTTCACCCATGACACTAATCTTTCAGGTTGTTGTTAAAGGAACTCAAAATTAAAGCGCACATATCCATTAATTTTCCAATATGATCTAAAAAATACTTTTTCATATAATACAATTGTTACATTCAATTCTCTTTTGGTTAAAAGCCACTGCGATTGTAACAACAACAATAATTGATCACTTATTAATTTAAAGAATAATTATAATAATATTAATCTCAGGGTTCTTTGTTTCATGTAAGAAAATGCTCGGCAGTTTGTGTTGCTCTGATATGACTGGCATTCTGGTCAGCTATAGGAAACATTTATTTTACTTAAATTCAATGTGTCCTCATCTCTATATCAACTGCTATATTATTTAAAGAGATGATAATTCTGTTCAATAATGACGTATAATTTTGAATAACACAGCCCCTTTTTTCAGAATCTCAGTCAGAATAATAAAAAGACCAAGGGTACTTTTGAGTCCTTCCATCATCCATGACAACACAATAATATAACTAAGATTTATTACTTAGACAATTTAACTAAATGGGAATGGAATAATGTACAACCAAAGTTAATGGTTTGGTAATAAATTCATTTTTTTCTTTTTTCTTTTTTTTTTTTTTTTCACAAAGGTGAATGTTTAGTCTTAAGTTTTCAACTCCATAAATAATTATCATTAAACTAAAATATAATGACATATTCCGATCTACTTAACTTTACTTATCTGGTATATTAAGTTTTTGAGAACTGGAATGATTTCGGACCTTAAGAAAAGGTTTTGCAAATCCTTGTGCAAACACTTATATTTAGCATATAAAAACAAAAAATGAATCTACAACAAATTTTTAACAAGACTATAATTTATTATTATCACAAAAAATATATATGAATATTTACTCCAATAATCCCATGAAGTAATACAAAAGTATAAAAATATAACAGACATTAATCTGTATACTCTTTTGGTTATGGACTAGAGAGTTACTAACTTCTCCTTATGCAATCATATGGATTGATTAACTAAAAGTACATTTCATTACCAATACATTGTTTATTAAATTTTGGCAACCTTGTAGAAGCTTTTACTGAAAATTATTGACTAATTATTTTTTTTTTTATTTTAAAAATGATTAATCCAATCATATGCAATACCACAAATATTAAATTTATTTCTAATACATTTACTTTATTTATGGTCTTTAATGAAATAACCTAATTTTAATTATAGACCAGTTATCAGAAGTTGCACTTACTATCTTACATTTAACTTAATGCTAACTTAAGTTATGATACAAATTTTATTCATACGTATAAATGGTTAAACTAAGAGTATTATTTAATTACTAACCAGAATTAAATATTGCATTTGAATATTCCTTCAGTAACAAGCGTTTTAAATTACACAATTTCAATTACTTTCTCCATTGACTTACTTGTCAAATACTAGCAATATTTAGCACAATACAGATATCTAATTTTAGTTACTAATGACTATTTATACTAAAGTGGATCTTAAACTAACACCTCCAATATAACTTATCTTGCCGAACTTTCAAAAATTAAGCGCAACTCAGCACCTCTTTTATTTTCACATGAGAGCTATGGAAAACAACTGCGAGTGTAAATGACACGTTAAATATTTTTGGTGTTTCTCTTGCGGAAAATACAACAGACACACGCAAACTTCTGTCCTCTCCTGGGACAAGCGAATGGAAGAAGCAT